>PVIY010007574.1:0-81328 GCA_004026745.1 Myrmecophaga tridactyla | reverse complement strand
TGGGGTCAAAGGTTATAATAAATTGAGTAGATGGAAATACTAGTGATCAGTGAGAGGGAGGGGTAAGGGGTATGGTGTATATGAGTTTTTTCTTTATTTCTTTTTTCTTTCTTTTTCTGGAGTGATGCAACTGCTCTAAAAAATGATCATGGTGATGAATGCACAGTTACGTGATGATATTGTGAGCTATCGATTGTACACCATGCATGGAATGTTTGTACGTTATGAAAGTTTGTATGTTAACTTTTATCAATAAAAATATATTTTAAATAATATATGTTTGTGTGTTAAGTTTTATCAATAAAATATTTAAAAAATAAATGACAGCCTACACAATGGTAGAAAATATTCAGAAACACAATAATATAATAAAGGTTTAATATCTCAGTATAGATAAAGAAATTCTTCAACTTAACAACAAAAGACAAAGAACTCAGGGTGGGCCATCATGTCTCAGCAGGCAGAGTTCTCACCTGTCATGCTGGAGACCTGGGTTCGATTCCCAGTGTCTGCCCATGCTAAAACAACCAACCAAACAAACAACTCAATTAAATGGATAAAATATTTTAACTGACATCTCTCCAAGGAAGACATACAAATGCCTAAAAAGCACACAAAAATTTTCTGAACATAATTAGACATCAGGAAATGCAAATCAAAACCAAAATGAGATATCATTTCACATGTATTAGAATTGCTGATATGTAAGAAAATGGAAAATAACAAGTGTTGATTAGGATGCAGAGAATTAGGAAGAGTTATCACTGTTGTTGGCCATGTAAAATTGTGCAGTGGCTGTGGAAGGTACTTTGAAACCTAAGTATAAAACAATCATATGACCTGACAATCCCACTGCTAGGTATATCACAGAAGCACAGAAAGCAGGGACTTGTACACATATTTGCACACTGATGTTCATAGTGTTATTATTTACAACTGGAAAAGGATGTAACCAACCCAAGGTTCATCAGCGAATGAATGGATGAATAAAATGTTATGTATACATACAATAGAATATTATTCAGTCATAAAAATGGAATGAGTGCATGTGTACACAACAACATGAATGAACCCTGAAGACATCAGATTGAGTGAAATAAGCCAAACACAAAAAGAAATAATGTATGATCTCACTGACTTGAAAGAATTAGAATAAACAAACTCAGAATCAGAATGTAGAATATAGGTTACTAGGGTACAGTTGGGGATAAGAAATAGGAAATTTCATCTTAAAATATATAGGGTTCTTGCTTGGAATAATGGAAATGTTTTGGTAAGATCAGAAATGATGGGAACACAATATTGCAAATGCAATTAACATGAGTAAAATATATTTCTGAATACTATTAAAAGGGGAAAGTTAGATTGCATATATGGTAAAAATATTTTTTTAATATCCATGGAAATACATTACACAAACAATGAACACTAAGGTACACCATAGATTTTAATTAAGAGTAAAATTATAAAAATGTGCTATTATCTATTGTAACAAATGGTCCATACCAATACATGTTGTTGGTTGGAGTGTGGTATATGGGAATCCTGTATGTTATGCATGATTTCTGTAAACCCACAACTTCTCTAATAAGGAAAATATATCTATAAATGGGGGATTTTACATTAATCCTTTTCATAAATCACTTAAGCCTATCAAATCCATTTTGAATCAAAGTTTGATCATCCAATATATTAATTATACTTTTCAATTGTGTTTTGTCTGCAGATTTGACAAGATTCCACTTCTGTTATCATATAAGCTTCTTTTCAATTTTTCTATTAGAACAGCTGTAATATCAGAAACATATTTCTTGAACTACAAAGTTCCCAAATAACAATTACAGAATCTTGACTGACATAATCAAGGAAATGACATGTATTATACCACCAGAGGCAATGTCCTCCTGGTTATTCTGTTTTATAGAAGGAGTCTAAAAGTCTGTCTAAGTAGTTGGCCATATAATTTTCTTTTCTTTATAAAAAAGTTGAGTTTAGAAAACAGCCAGGTCTAAAATAGAATATTCCCATATAACACCTCAAAATTAACAACATGCATTTGTGTGGAATATTTTTTACAATTGATGATAGCACATTTTTATAATTGTACTATTAACTGTAGTCTATATTTAAACTAAGAGTTCATTGTTTAGGTAGCATAGTATGCTGGTTTGAATCTACTATGTACCTCTGAAAGGCCTATGATCCTTCAATCCAATCATATGGGGGCAGAACTAGTGTTGGGTGGAACCTTTTGATTAGGTTGTTTCCACAGAAATGTGACCATATCTATTCATGGTGGGTCTTAATCCCCTTGCTAGAGTACTTTAAGGGAGACATTTTTGGAGAGAGCTCAGAGTCAAGAGAAGCTAAGACAGAAAGAAAATGCCCATAGAGACATTTTGGAAAAAAGGTTCAGCAGACAATATTATGTGTATTCCCATGTGACAGAGGAAACCCAGATGCCAACAGCCTTTCATGTGAGAAGGTATTGGTGCAATACTTCCTCTTATTGGTGCCATAATTTTGACATTTTCATGGCCTTAGACTTATAACTTGTAACCTGAATCCCATTTGAAAAAAACCAATCCATTTCTTGTATATTGCATTCTCGCAGCCTTAGCAACTGAAACACAGTCTCAAATGATTTTATTCTGTACCACATATACAATCTAACATTTCCCCCTTTTAATCACATTCAGATATATAATTCAGTGCTGTTAACTACATTCACAATGTTGTATTACCATCACCTCCACCCATTATCAAAACATTATCATCATTCGAAATAGGAACTGTGTACATTTAAATTCTTAACTTCCCATTCCTTGCCCTACACTGTGTCCTGATAAACTTTATTCTAGATTTTTGTTCTATCAGTTTGCTTACTTTAATTGCTTCCAATCACTGATATCATGCAATATTTGTCCTTTTGTGTCTGGCTTATTTCACTCAACATGATGTCTTCAAGGTTCATCCATGTTGTCCCATGTATAGGATTTCATTACTTTTTACAGCTGAATAATATTCCACCATATGTATACACCACATCTTGTTTATCTAGTTATGCATTGATAATCACTTGGTTGATGGTCTTCTGAAATTCATGAATAATACTGCGCTTTCTTAGGAAACACCAAACTGTTTTTCACAGCAGATGCAACACTTTATATTGCCACCAGCAATGGATGAGTGTTCCTTTATGTCTGCACCCTCTTCCAAACTTGTTATTTTCTATGCTTTAACAGCAGTCATTCTAATGGGTGTGAAATCATATTTCATGGTTTTGATTTGCATTTCCCTGATGACTAAAAATGTTGTGCTGGCTTGAAATGATGTATGTACCTGTTCTAGTTTGCTAGCTGCTGGAATGCAATACACCGGAGACAGATTGGCTTTTAATAAAAGGGGATTTATTTTGTTAGTTCTTCAGAGGAAAGGCAGCCAACTTTCAAATGAAGTTCTTTCTTATGTGGGAAGGCACAGGATGGTCTCTGCTGGCCTCCTCTCCAGACCTCTGGGTTCCAACAACTTTCCCCTGGGGTGACTTCTTCTGCATCTCCAAAGGCCTGGGCTGAGCTGCGAGTGCTGAGATGAGGAATGCTGAGCTGCTTTGGCTGTGCTACATTGTGCCCTCTCATTTAAGCACCAGACAATTAAGTCAAATGCCATTCATTGCAGCAGGTGCGCCTCCTAGCCAACTTCAGATGTAAATCAGCAACAGATGAGGTTCACGTACCATTGGCTCATGTCCACAGCAACAGAACTAGGTGGCTTCACCTGGCCAAGTTGACAACTGAATCTAACTACCACAGTACCCTAGAAAAGCCATGTTTTAATCCTAATGCCATTTTGTAAAGGCAGCCATTTCTTCTAATCCCTATTCAGTATTGTATGTTTGAAACTATAATTAGGTCATCTCCCTGGAGATGTGCTTTAATCAAGAGTGGCCGTTAAGCTGGATTAGGTAGAGGCGTGTCTCCACCCATTTGGGTGCATCTTGATTAGTTTCTGAAGTACTATAAAAAAGGAAACATTTTGAAGAAAGCTAGAGATTCAGAGAGAGCAGAGAAGAATGACATAGCCACAAAAAGCAGAGTCCACCACCCAGCGACCTTTGGGGATGAAGAAGGAAAATGCCTCCCGGGGAGCTTCATGGATCAGGAAGCCAGAAGAAGCTAGCAGATGATGCCATGTTCACCATGTGCCCTTCCAGCTGAGAGAGAAGCCCAACTATGTTCACCATGTGCCTTTCCACTTGAGAGAGAAACCTCACCATGTTCACCATGTGGCTTCTCACTTGAGAGAGAAACCCTGAACTTCATCAGCTTTCTTGAAACAAGGTGTCTTTCCCTGGATGGATGTCTTTGATTTGACATTTCTATAGACTTCTTTTAATTGGGACATTTTCTTGGCCTTAGAACTGTCAACTAGCAACTTATTAAATTCTCCTTTTTAAAAGCCATTCCATTTCTGGTATATTGCATTCTGGCAACTAGCAAACTAGAACAAATGTCAATCTTCTTTTCATGTACTTTCTGGCCATTTGTATGTCTTCTGTGGAAAGATGTCTACTGCAGTCTTTGGGCCTATTATTTAAATTGCTTTGTCTTTTTCTTGTTAAGTTGAAGGATTTCCTTATATACTCTGGCTATTAAACTTTTATCAGATATGTGCATTCTGAATATTTTCTCCCATTATGTAGGTTGTCAGTTACATTTCATGAAAATTTCTTTTGAAGTGCAAAAGTTTTACTTGTGATGAGATACCATTTATAAGTATGTTTTTTTCCTTGTGTTTTGAGTATAAAGTCTGTAAAATACAAGGTTCTGAAGATGTTTACCCCCATATTCTTAAAAGAGTTCAATAGTTCTGGCTCTTACATTTAGGTCTTTGATTCATTTGCAGATGATTTTTATGTAAGATGTGAGGTAGAGATACTTCTTTTTTTCTGCAAATGGCAATTCAGTCTTTGCAGCAAAATTTATTGAAAAAATTACTCTTTCCCAATTGAGTGTTCTTTGATCCCCTGTGAAAAATCAGTTGGCCATAAATGTAAGGGTTTCTGAACTCCAAATTTGACTTCATTGGTCTGTATGTTGGTCCTTGTGACAGTACCATGCTGTTTTGATTACTGTGGTTTTATAATCAGTTTTAAGATCAGGAAATTTGAGTGGTCCAACCTGATTACTCTTATTCAAGATGGCTTTAGTTTTGGAGCCTCTTTCACATTCATATAAATTTCATGATAGACTGTTTTATTTCTGCAAAGAAGGTTGTTGGAATTTTTATCGGGATTATGTTAAAACTCTAAATTGTTTTGTGTAAGATTGACATCTTGAGGGTGCATAGTTTTCCAAACCATGAATATCTAATGTTCCTCCATTTATTTAGGTCTTCTTTGATTTCTTTTAGCAATGTTTATAGTTTTCTGTGTACAAGTCCTTTACATCCTTGGTTTTCTTGATTTCTCTGATTTTTCATTTCTTTTGTATATAACTACTACTGATTTTGGTATGTTGACCTTGTACCCCAGCACCTTGATGAATTCATTTATTAGTTCTATCAGCTTTATAGTGGATTTTTCAGGATTTTTTGTATATAAGATCATATCATCTGTAAATAGAGAATGTTTTACTTCTTACTTTCCATTTCAGATACATTTTATTTCTCTTTCTTGCCTAGATGCTCTGGCAAGGTATTCCAGTACAATATTTAATCACAGTGGTGAGAGTGGCCATCTTTGTCTTGTTCTTCGTCTTAGAGGGAAAGCTTTCAGTCTTTCACCATTAAGTAGGATGTTAACTGTGGGATTTTCATATACACCATTTACCATGTTGAGGAAGTTTGCTTTCCATTCCTAGTGGTTTAAGTGATTTTATTATGAAGCAGTTCTGGATTTTCTCAATTGCTTTTTCTGCATCATTTGAAATCACCATGTATTCTCCCTCATTTTGTTAATGTGAATTTTTACATTAATTTATATCTTTAGGATGACCCAACCTTACCTACAAAATTCAAAAGAAAATTACTTTCTTTTGAATTTTGGTATTTATCCTCTCTATTTGATTTCTCATTTTGTACCATATTGAGTGCCTTCTCATTCCTATCTGGACAATTTTTTTCATATACTTTACTTGTGGTTTCTTAAGGTTAGAATTTGACATCCTAAATATATAACAATCATGTTTGGTTTGATACCAAATTAACTTTATCAGCATACAAGGGATAAATTCCTCTTGATTGTCATGTAGAATTCTTTTAATATCCTGTTGAATTTGCTTTACTAGTATTTTATTTAGGATATTTGCATCCATATTCATTAAAGATATTGGTCTGTAGTTTTCTTTACTTGTGACATTTTTATATACCTTTGACATGAGTGTGATGTTGGCTTCATAAAAATGAACTAAGGTGTGTTCCCTTCTCTTTAATTTTTTGGGAGATTTTGACCAGAATTTAAGTCTTCTTGGAATGTTTGGCAGTAAAGCCAAATGATCCTGGGCTTTTCTTTGAATGTAGGTGTTTGATTACTGATTCAATCTCCCTACTCATAATTGGTTTGTTGAGATTTTCCATTTCTTCTTGTGTCTATGTACATATTTTTTTGTGTTTCTAAGAATTTGCCCATTTCACCCAGGTTATCTAATGTATTGGAATACAGTTCTTCATGGTATCCTTTAATGTTTTTTTTTATTTGCATGTGGTCAGCAACATTGTCCCCATGTTCATTTCTGTTTTTTTCTTATTTGCATTCACTCTATTTTTTCCAGTTTAACTAAAAGTCATCATTTTGTACATATATTGTATTTATTGTTTTGTGTTTCCTATTTCATTGATCTCTTTTCTATTCTTTGTTATTTCCTTCCTACTGCTCCCTTTGGATTTACTTTGATCTTTTTTTCTAGTTTTTCCAGTTTCATGGATAGGTATCTGATTTGAAGTTTTTCTTTTTCAATGTAAGCATTTAGAGCTATACACTTGCCTCTTTGCACTGACTTCAATGCATCCCATAAGTTTTGGCATGTTGTATTTTCATTTGCCTCAAGATATTTTCTAATTTCACTTCTAATTCCTTCTTTAATTCATTGGGTGTTCAAATATATGTTGCTTCATTTCCACATATTTGTCAATTTTCCATCTCCTCTTGATTCCTAGCTTCATTCTGTTATGCTGTTAATATTATAGTTTTAATTAATGTTATGGTTTTAATTAATGTTAATAATGTCAATCAAATAATGCTTAATCAACCTATAAGGTTTAATTAATTCATTGATTTATTAATTATTAATGTCTAATTGATTTATTAATACTTAATTTATTTATTTATGTTTAGTTAACATTAATGTCAATTAATGTTTAATTAATGTTATGGTTTTAGTTAATGTTACAGTCTTAATATTTTTAATTTATTGAGATGTTTTTTGCCACCTCACATGGTTCAATATATAATGACCATATGTATCCTTCATACCTGCTTTTGACATAAAGATGCTTTTATCTGATAATGGTATAGCTATGCCCAGCTCTCCCTTGTTTACTACCATCATGGTATATTTTTTTCCATGCTTTCACTTTCAACCTACATGTATCTTTGAATTTAAGGCATGTATCTGACAGACAACATGTAGTTGGGTCACACTTTTTTAACCATTCTGCAAATATCTTCCTTTTATAGTTAATTCATTTACATTTAAAGTCACTACTGATAATAATTACTTTCTTTTGAATTTTGGTATTTATCCTCTCTATTTGATTTCTCATTTTGTACCATATTGAGTGCCTTCTCATTCCTATCTGGACAATTTTTTTCATATATTTTACTTGTGGTTTCTTGAGGTTAGAATTTGATGTCCTAAATATATAACAATCATGTTTGGTTTGATACCAAATTAACTTTATCAGCATACACATGTACTTTTACCGCTCTGATTCCAAAATTCTTTTTGTACTTCTTACTACTTTTATTTTTATTCATTGTTTGTCTAAAACAGAGATTTATCATTACTTTTTATATATTTGCATTTTAGCACCTGTAGGAAGTGGAGTTACTTACCAAACAATGCACTGCTACAAAACTCAAATTCATAATTATCCAAATGTTATCTTACTGCAGTTTGTTATTTTTTATGCTGCTGTGAACCACTTCCTTTATTCTTTCATTTCAGTCAAAAGAACTCCCTTTAGCATAGCTTATAGGGAAGGTCAGAGGGTGATAAGCTCCCTAGGGTATTTTTTTATCTGAGAATGTCTTAAGCTTGCATACAAATTCTTGATTGGCAGCTGTTTTCTTTCAGCACTTGAAGTATTTCAACCCCCTGTCTTCTTGCCTCCATTTTCTCTGTTGAGAAATTGGCACTCAATCCAATTCAGACACCATTTTTCATATTATACTTTTCTCTTGTAGCTCACAGCACTCTCTTCTTATCATTTGCATTCAATAGTGTGACCTATATATGACAGTGTGACAGTGTGTAGTTTCCTTCATGTTTATTCTGTTTTGTGTTCTCTGGGCTTCTTGGATGTGCTTATTCATGTCTTTTAATAGGTTGATATGTTCTCTCTCATTTTTCTTTGATTATTCCTTCTGCCCCTTATCCTCTTTCTTCTCCTTCTGGAACTCCAATTACACCTATATTGGTGCACTTGGTGGTCCAAGAGGTGTCTTAGATAATTTTCACTTTTAAAATTTCTTTTTTTTTCTTTCTCTCCTCAGCCTGTCTCATTTCAAATGTGCTGTCTAAGAAGTTACTGATTCATTCTTCTGCCAGCTCCAATCTCCTCTTGAACTCTTCTGGGACATTTTCATTTCAGTTATTGCATTGTTGAACTCCAGTAGTTCTGTTTGGGTACTTTATAAAATTTTATCTTCTTACTTTGACTCTTATAATGCTCATTCCTTTTTTTCCTCATATCCTTTAATGCTTCCTCTGTAATTTCCTTCATCTCTTTGAGCAGTTTTCTGGTCATTCTTTAAAGGCCTTGATAAGTATGCCTAATTCTCATCTTCTTCATGGCTATTTTCTGTATTTTTATCCTCTTCTTTTGGATGAGCCATCATTTATGTTTATTTGTTTTTCTTGTACTATTTTTTGCATATGTACATTTTCATTTTTTTTAAATGTTAACTCTGTCATTCATTCCCTGAGATATCTGTTTTGGGTTTTGTAACCAGCTGATGATAGCAGAGATTCTCTTGAACCTCAGCTCTCCTATCTGGAAAGTGTGCCCAAATAGAATGCAATGTGGTGTGGAATGTTTTCCCTCTTTCCATACCTCTGTTTTGTCCTGGATTTTGCTTGTTAGTTGTTTGGTTTTAGGAGTCTGTTTCCAGGGGTCAGACCTCCCTCTTACTGGTTGAAGCTGGTAGGCCTTTGTCTCAGCCTGTCCACCTCTATAGTTTCTTACACATTCATTATCTCAAGCTGCTTTTGCCTAGAGAGCAAATTCTGGCAGAAGGGTCACCCCAGAGAGGATTTTCCAACATCAGTCTTTCCTATCTGAAACAGGTCCAAGGACCCACAAAATTGGTCCAGAAATGTTCCAAAGTGTCCTGGGGAAGTGATCAGGAAACATACCAAGAGCTTTTCATATGACTCCACTAAGCTGAGTTTTCCTGACCTGCCCAGCAAATGCAGCCCTTCAGGTTAATAGTCCCACAGTACTGAGGAAGCACTGCATCTTTAAATCTCTACTATCTCTTCTTTCTTGAGGGAGTGTTGAAACAATGGCTGCTGCTCTTGCCCAGGGCAGTGTTGAAACAACAATTTCCCAACTCTTATGAAAGATATAAATATACATGTATGAGAAGTAAAAAAATACTATAGCGAGCAGGCTTTGCAGCTGGCAGGCCTGTCCTCACCTTCTTCTTCTGGTTTGGCTGCCTCCTCTGTAAAAAAAACCCAAACCTCTTCTCCTAGCCTCCAGGAATGGGTAAAACTGCAAGTAGGCAAGAAAATACACATTCCTGGGATAGGGACCCCTCTCTTAATGGCTCATCTGTTTCTCTAACCCAGCTTCACACCCTTCTCAACTTAAACCAGCCATTCATTTATCTTGTCTTTAACATGTAATCCTGTCTATAAAAACTGATGTTAACCTTTTGTTTGGGGCTCAGACTTTCAGAGGCTACTGAGTTGAGCCCTATGGCCACAGACAATAAAAAAACCTACTTCCTGAAACTTTGGAGCCTCAGCCCTGGTTTGTTCTGCTTCCGTGTAACATTCCAGGAGGCTTGGAGCCTTGTCCCTTTCTTGTGCAACATTTCTATCAAGAGAATTAATGTTCAAATACCTAAGATATATACTAATCAGATTATCAAATTCCAAAGATAAAGAGAAAATTCTTAAAGCCACAAGAAAAAAGCATTTTGTCACATGCAAGATATCCTTAACAAAACTAAGTGCCAATTTCTCATCAGAAACCAGGGATGCAAGAAAACAATGGGATGATATATTCAGGATACTGAAAGAGAAAAACTGCTGGCCAAGAATCCTTTATCCAGTAAAATTGTTTTTCAAAAATGAGGGAGAGGGGTTGCATGGGTGGTTCAGAGATAAAATGCTTGCCTTCCATGTGGGAGACCTGGGTTCAATTCCCAGACCATGTACCCAAAAAGAAAAAAAAATGAGGGAGAGGGGTGGTGTGATGATGGCTCAGCAGGCAGAATTCTCACCTGCCATGCTGGAGACCTGAGTTTGATTCCTGGTGCCTGCTCATGACAAAAAAAAAAAAAAAATGAAAATGAGGGAGAGATTTAAATACTCACAGATAAACAGAAATTGAGAGAGGTTCTCAACAAGAGACCTGCCCTACAGGAAATACTAAAGGGAATTTTGTAGATTGAAAGGAAAGAACAAGAGAAGTAGCTTGGATTAGTGTGAAGAAATGAAGATTATCAGTATGGGTAATTAAAAGCATAGATAAAAAGAAAAAGAAAGATTTGAAATGTAAAAACCAAAGGATAAAATGGCTGTAGTAAGTGCTGCCTTTACAGTAATAACCTTGAAACTTAATGGACTTAACACCCAAATTAAATGATACAGATTGGTAGAACGGATTAAAAAAAAGCATGATCCAATTATATGATGCTTTCAAGAGACTCACAGTAGACCCAAAGACACAAATAGATCAAAAGTTTAAGATTGGAAAAGTATATTCCATTGCAAATAGTAGCAAAAAATAGCTGGGGTAGCTGTACTAACAGACAAATGCAAAGCTGTTATAAGAGACAAATAAGGACACTATATATTAATAAAAAGGACAACCCACCAAGAAGAAATAATTGTAAATGTTTATGCATATAGCCATGGTGCCCCCAAATACACGAAGCAAACATTGACACTACTGAAGGAAGAAATAGATATCTCTACAATAAGAATTGTAGACTTCAGTACATCACTGTCATCAATAGATAGAGGATCTTGACAGAGGATCAGTAAAGAAACAAATAACTTGAATAATATTATTAATGAACTAGAATTAACAAAAACATTCAGTCCATTGTACCCAAAAACTGTAGGATACATCTTCTTCCCGAAAGCACATGGATAATTCTCCAGTATAGACTACATATTGTGTTCCCAAACAAGATTCAATTAATTTAAAAAGATTGAAATTATAAAAAGCATATTTTCTGTACATAAAGGAATGAAGCTGAAAATGACAGGCAGAGAAGTGGAAAATTCACAAATATATGGAAGTTTAATAAATGATGCATAAACAATTAACAGGTCAAAGAAGAAATTGCAGTAAATATCGCAAGATAAATGAAAACAAGAACACAACATATCAAAACTTATGGGAGTGTGCAAAGGCAATGCTGAAAGGGAAATTTATAACCCTAAATGTTTACATTTCAAAATAAAAGAGAACTAAAATCAAAGATGTAACTGCACACTTGTGAGCACTTGAAAGAAAATAGCAAACAAACCCTAAAGAAAGTAGTAATGCAATAACAGTGATCAGAGCAGAAATAGATGAAATTGAGAATACAGAAACTATAGAGAGGTTCAACAAAACCAAAACTTGATTCTTAAACATCAGTAAAGTAAAAAAAAAAAACATATGGCTAGACTGACAAAGAAAAAAAGAGAGAACATGAAAATAAATGTTATCAGAAATTAGAGGGATGTTATCACTACTGACCCCAGAGGAATAGAGGACCATAAAAGGATACCATGAACAACTGTATGACAACAAATTAGACAACCTTGATGAAATGGGCACATTTCTAGAAACACATGAACAACCTACACTGATTGTCAAAGGTATAAAAGACCACAATAAACTAATTAAAATAAAGAGATTGAATTAACCATCAAAAACCTGCCAACAACTGAAAGTAGCAGATTGGCAAACAATGGTGTATACATGTGTCTGAATATTGTGTTGCTACAAAAAGGAATGAAGTTATGAGGCATGCAACTTTGTGAATGAATGTGTGGGACATTTGGTGAGCAAATTAGGCCAGAAACAAAATAGCAAATATTGTATGGTCTCGTTTAGGAAATACTTAAATAAAACAGGGGCCTAGAGGGTGCATCAGTGGTTCAGTAGTAGAATGCTAGCCTTTCATGGGGGAGACCTGGGTTCAATTTCCCAACCGTGCACACAACCCACCCCACCCCCCAAAAAAGAGGCCTAGAATGTAAGCTCTTAGAGCAGCCACATTTAGTCCTCAGCAACAATTGTTATTTCTGAATTTTGGCAGGCTGTTTTATATATGTATAACCTCGTATTTAGAGATAAGAATTCAGTTGATCAAGTCTGGATTAAGGTAATTAAGAATACAGGGGTGCCCTCTCTAGGGTGGGGTTGTGCAGCAAAACAAGAGTATCCAAGATGCTGCCAACATGAGCTTTGACCCTGGGGGCTGTCCACAGGCCCTGCACTCACTTGATGAGTCAAAGAAGTCTAGTTGTATCAGAGTAATATGGATGGTAGCTTTGATTGTGATTGTGCTGAGCTGGAGCCACCTGATCACTAACAAAAGACATCTGTTGACCAACAGCCACCAGAGTTTCCTGTTAAAATATACAGAAACAAAGGAAAAAAAGAAGCAAAATGGAAATAGTGCTTACCAGCACCATAGAATGATGCTGATCAGAACCAGTCCAACATTGAATATATCTGCACTGTAAGGAGAATGTTCAGGGAAGCCTGTTATGTGCATATTTATTCATATTTTTGTTAAATGTTAAATCATTTAGCATAAGTAAATCTGAAAGCATAGTGTGTTATTTCATTCCATTTGAATTTCTCGTGTTTTCCTTAAATGTCTGCAGAGAGAACTATGAGTACTGCAGTCTTTTTAATTCTTGGTATGAATAGAATATTTTGAACTTTAAATCTAAGGGGAACACAATGACCTGGTTGCCATATGCAATGAACATCAAGAAGTCATCTTGATGTGGAAGCAAAATTATTTTTCTTCTACCTTTTTGAAAGATCTTTCCTTTTGATATCAGTTTTCTTCTTTTTTACACAAGTTCAACAATTCAAAAAGAAGAGGCAATACTAAGGGTTTCAAAATAGCAGAGAAATTTGCAAGTCTCATGAACATTCATGATTTTCATCTGGGCTCTAGATATATGGACTTAAAACCACTGGGTTGTGGAGGCAGTGGCTTGGTTTCTTCTGCTGTAGACTGTGACAAAAGTGTAGCAATCAATAAAAATGTCCTTACCGATCCTGGAGTGTCAAACATGTTCTATATGAAATCAAAATTATTAGAAGTCTTCACCATGATAACATTGTGAAAGTGTTTGAAATTCTAGGACCCAGTGGAAGCCAGTTAACAGATGATGGAGGGCTCTCTTACTAAACTGAACAGTATTTACATTGTCCAGGAGTACATGGAGACAGATTTGGCTAATGTGCTGGAGCAGGGCCCTTTGCTGGAGAAACATGCCAGATTTTTCATATATTAGCTGCTACATGTGCTCAAGTATATTCCCTCTGCAAATGTACTGCACAGAGATCTCAAACTAGCTAATCTTTTCATTAATACTGAAGACTTGGTGCTGAAAATAGGTGACTTTGGTCTTGCACAGATCATGAATCCCCATTTTTCCCATAAGGATCATCTTTCTAAAGGACTGATTAGTATAAATCTCCTAATAATTATACTAAAGCCATTGACATGTGGGCTGCAGTCTGCATCTTTGTTGAAATGCTGACTGGTAAACCTTCTTTTGCAGGTGTACATGAACTTGAACAGATGCAGCTGATTTTAGTATCTATTCCAGTTGTACATAAGGAAGATCATCAGGAGCTTCTCAGTGTAATTCCAGTTTACATTAGAAATGACAAGACTGAGCCACACAAACTTTTAACTCAGCTGCATCCAGGAATTAGTCAAAAAGCACTGGATTTCCTAGAAAAGATTTTGACATTTAGCCCCATGGATTGGTTGACAGCAAAAAAAAAGCACTCTCCCATCCTTACATGAGCATATATTCTTTTCCAATGGATGAGCAAATTTCAAGTCATCCTTTTCATATTGATGATGAAGTTGATGATATTTTGCTCATGGATAAAACTCACAGTCACATTTATAATTAGGAAAGGTACCATGATTGCCAATTTTCAGAGCATGATTGGCCTATACACAACATATTTGATATTGAGAAATTTCAGCTTGACCTAAGAGCTCTGCCCTAATGTCACTGATGAAGAGGTAGTACAAGTAGATCCTCAAAAACATTGGATGAAGGTCATGAAAAGCATCTGGAGGATCTTACTTTTGATACCAGTTACTCTACTGAGCCTTGTTGGCAGTACCAAGATCATCATGAAAACAAATACTGTGACCCAGAGTGTAGCCATACTTGTAACTACAAAATGAAGTCATCATCATATTTAGATAACTTAGTTTGGAAAGAGAGTGAAGTTAATCATAATTATTAACCTTTTCCAATTGGAAAGAACAAAGCAAAGAAAAATCTGATAAGAAAGGCAAGTCAAAATGTGAAAGGAATGGATTGGTTAAAGCCTAGATAGCTCTAGAAGAAGCTTCACAGCAACTGGCTGAAAAAGAAAGGGAACAGAATCAGGGATTTGACTTTGATTCCTTTATTGCAGGAACTATTCAACTTAGTTCACAGCATTAGTCTACTGATGTTGTAGATAAATTAAATGATTTGAGTAGCTCAATGTCCCAACTAGAATTGAAAAGTTTGATATCAAGGTCAGTAAGCTGAGGAAAAGAAGAAAAAGGAATGCAAATGTGGCTCAATTAGAAGCTTTGTACCAGTCTTCTTGGGATAGCCAGTTTGTGAGTGGTGGGAAGAGTGTTTTCTCATAAGTCAGTTTTGTTGTGCAGTAAGGAAGGGTGAACAAATTGACAAGGAAAACACTTAAAACAATTACTTGGACAGGTTCTTTAACAGGAAAGGAGATCCTGAAATGCTAGCCAATAGAGGACAGGAAGCTTAGGGAGAGAGGAAATGAAGGATTTTTGAACAATAATGGGGAGTTCCTTTTTAAGAAGCAGCTTGAATCCATAGGCATCCCACAGCTTCACAGTCCTGTTGGGTCACCACTTAAGTCAATACAGGTCCCATTAACACCTTCTGCTATGAGATATGCCCCTCAAATTCCTCATAAAACACACAGCAGCATTCTGAAACATATGCACTAAAAACACTCCACAGACATTTCTCTTTGTATTCATCATGAAATGTGTTTTGTCTTTTTTATTACTAGTATTTAAGTAATTTTTTTGCTTGAATCAGATAATGTCATTTTAGTAAGGATTTCATTAGTTTTTGGTGTTCAAAACCCGGACTTATTTTCTACATGTGAGATAGATTTCATTTTAACTGGCATGTTATTTGCACACAAAAATTTTTAAAATAGAGCAAAATATTGCAATGTAGGCAGAGACAAAAGAAATGCAATAAGTAAAAACATTCTCTCATAGAACAATGATCTGTTTTACAGGAAACAAAAATCTTGCCTTGAAATTTGCACAGTGTGACTGTACATAATTGCATGGAAATATCTATTTTTTCCTAAAACATTTTTCATCCATGAGTTTTTTCAAGTTTTTCATACTGTACATATTTCTTAAAACACATGATAATGGCAACAACTGAAAATTAATGCCAAATTTGGTACATATGTGTTATCTATCTCAAGGTAACAAAAGTATGTGGCAAAATATATATCATCTATAGTGCTTCACTATACATACTTCTATTTAGCCAATGTTTATTATTGTAAACTATTCTCAAGATTCATTCTCTGTTTATAAATGTTCTGGTATGCATTCTTTATAGTGAAATGTTAATACATTGCATCTTATTTATTTTAGCAAATCAGTATATTTTCTGTATTTAATTATAGAAAGTTAACTTAATTTTTTTAATTCATTTGCTGAGACACTTTTTCCATTTGGCACTATGGTTTGTTGCCTACCTAGCTGAATATATACTGCCAGCTTATTCTAAGATTGTCCTCATACTTAATGTACTTAAGTGTTCATTTTAAATAAAGCACTCACTGTGTATAAGAATTAGTATTTTTGAGGTGTTTGATTTATCTACAAAGAAAGATTAGGAATTATTTTATTATAAAATGCCCCTAGAAGTCTTAATTGTGTTTATTTTTTAAAACAAACTATAATATTAGACTTGTGTGCATGGAAGAAATTAAGGTACATCATTATTGTAGTTTAAAAGTTTATGATAAGACACATTTTGTTTTTATTGAATGATATGCTTCCTGTCCCCAAGACAAGCATGAATAAAATTAGGTTAAATGTAGAATGTGACATTGCATTCTCATGGAAATTTGTTTCATCTCTTTTATTTTACTGAATACTGTATGTATCTTTGGTTATCCTGTTTAAACAAAAGGACAAATAAAACATGGCCAGTAAAAAAAAAAAAAAAGAATACAGGGATAACGAATGCATTGTCTGTATTTTAGAACTTCATCTACTCTTTGAGACCAAAGGAAAAAAGGTTTATTTTGCCAA
The DNA here is from genome assembly GCA_004026745.1 of Myrmecophaga tridactyla. Classification (NCBI taxonomy): domain Eukaryota; kingdom Metazoa; phylum Chordata; class Mammalia; order Pilosa; family Myrmecophagidae; genus Myrmecophaga; species Myrmecophaga tridactyla. The sequence goes on along the minus strand of PVIY010007574.1, from coordinate 64,347 downwards.
GGACCTATATTTTTCGGTGACACATAATCTAACTCAACCTGTTCGGATAGATAATTTAAATAATCCAAACATAGGGAGTCAAGAATAAGAATGAGGGCCTTTAACCATGTATATCTTAATGTAATGCCTGAATACATCCCAGAGTATATTAAGCAGATAATCAAAAAGTATTGGCAAAGTCCCTTGAGGGATGGGAGAAAAAATTTGAAACTATTAAACTTTACCATTGTGGAAAGCCATAATACTGTGTCAAGCATTAGGGACAGTCAAATCAATAAGCCAAGCCCTTGATCTAGAGGCTTGCTCTTGTGAACTTAAGTATGCATCAGAGAAGTTTAACCCATCTATAAAAATGCCTAAGGGTTACTTCTGGACAGCCTCTTTTGTTGCTCAGATGTGGCCTCTCTCTCTCTAAGCCCAATTATGCAAGGGAAATCTTTGCCCCCCCACACATGGGATATGACATCTAGGGGTGAAAGTCTCTCATGTGACATAGAAGATGACTCCCTGGGACAAGCCTGGCCCTGGCACTATAGGATCAACAATGCCATCCTGACCAAAAAGGGGAAAATAAGTGTAACAAATAAGGTATCAGTGGCTGAGAGAGTTCAAATAGAGTAGAGAGGCTACTCTGGTGGTTGCTGTTATGCAAGCTTCAGTTATACATTGCTACCTATCATAGCTTACCAAACCCCAAACAAAAAACCATTCCTGCCAATCCTAAAGAACACCTATGGCATTAAACAAAATTCTACAGAAGTTCCATGCACTAGGATAACTTTCCAGAAACCCATAACCTCCAAGACTTCTCTGGCCCTGAAACTTAGAGGGGCCAGCCTCTCTGAAACATCAACTAGTTCCATTCCCCATCACATATTATTGAGAGCCCCTTCCAACATTAAAATGTTAGACTGGAAATAGCCCAAATACACCTAAAGAGTGGGAAAAAGATCAAAGGTGATGGTGGAGTCATACAGAGAAGGTTGGATTTCACAAATGAGTATGATTGTTAAATTGTTATATTGATATTTCTTTTAGTCTCAGCATCCTAGAGCAGCTAGAAATAAAAACCTAAAATTGCAAAATTGTAACTCATAACAAACTATGAAATCTGTTTTACAGCTAATTGTTGTGATGTGCTTTGAAATGTTTTGATTTTTTGTGTACATGTTATTTTCACAAAAATCATGTGACAATAAATGCACAGCTGTATGATGATGTGAACCATTGATTGTACACATTTGATGATTACATGGTATGTGAATATATAATATATATTAATAATTTTTTAAAGAATATAAAGTAATAATAAAAAGATCTGCCAACAAAGTTGAATTTAGCTTCAACAGTTGAATTCTACCATTTAGCTTCACAGTTGAAATCTACCACTCATTCCAAGAATAACAAATACCATTCCAGCTCAAACACTTCCAGAAAATTGAAGAGAAGGGAATGCTACCTAACTCATTCTATTAATCCAACATTGTCCTGATACCAAAACCAGATAAATATATTGCAGTACTTGAAGATTACAGATTAATCTCTCCAATCAATATAGATGCAAAAGTTCAGGTTATTCCAGGTATGTAAAGGTGGTTCAACAGAATAAAATGAAATAATGTGATATAACACATTAACAAATCAAAGGGGAAAATCACATGATTATATTGATAGATGCAGAAAAAGGCATTTGACACAATTCAGGTTCACTTCTTAACAAAAACACTTCAAAAGGCAAAAGGAAACTTCTTCAACATGACAAAGGGCATATATTAAAACACATAGCTAACATCATACTCAATAGTGAAAGACTAAAAGCTTCTTTGTAAAAGTAGAGAACATGACATGAATGCCCATTGCCACCATACTTATTATTCTAGAAATCCTAGCTAGAGCAATTAAGCTAGGAAAAAAAAAAATAAGTCACCCAAATGAAAGGAAGAAGTAAAAGTTTCACATTTGCAAATGACATAATCCTATATTTAGAAAATCCCCCAAAATTTACAACAAAGTTACTAGACCTAATAAAGGAGTTCAGCAAAATGACAGGATACCAGACCAATATGTAAAAATCAGTAGTGCTTATATACACTAGTAATGAGCATTTTCAGTAGGATTATTCAAGAAAAAAATTCCTTTTACAATAACAAACAAAAGAATAAAATATTTCAGAATAAATTTGACCAGTGAGGATAAAACTTATACTCAGAAAACTATAAAACATTGCTAAAAGAAATCAAAGAAGACTTAAATAGAAAGAAGGACATTCTGTGTTCATGTCTTGGAAAACTAAACATCCTTAAGATGTTAATTCCACCAAGAACGATTTAAACAGTCAATGCAATCTCAACAAAATTCCAATGTCTTACTTTAAAGAAAAGGAAAAACCAATCATTAAATTTATTTAGAAATGAAAATGTCTCTGAAAATCTAAAAATATCTTGAAGAAGATCAAAGTTGAAAATTTCACATTTCCTGACTTTTAAGTATATTACAAAGCTCAATGTTCAAAACAGCAAGGTTTTGGCATAAAGACAGATATACTGATCAACAGAACCAAATTGAGAGGTCAGAAATACCCCTGCACATTTATGGTCTGTCAATTTTTGACAAGACACCCAAGTCCACATGACTGGGACAGAAGCATCATCAGCAAATGGTGCTGGGAGAATTGGATATCCATATCAAAAGAACACAAATATAAGAATCATCTGTGTCCCAGAAGGAACATAGAAGAGTAAAGGGCTAGGATGATTAGTTGAGGATAAAATGGGGGAAAACTTCCCAACCCTTATAAGGAATATAAAGAAGCAAATCAAAGAAGCCCAGCAAACTCCAAATTGAAGAAATAAAAAATAGGCCTTCCTGAAGATACATACAGTCTGTCAAATGTTGAAGAGAAGCAGAAAATCCTGAAAGCAACAAGAGAAAAGCAATCTCCTATATACAAGGGAAACCACATAAGACAGAGTTTAGACACTCAGCTGGCACTATGGAAGCTAAAAGGCAATGCTATGATATATTTAAGATCCTGAAAGATAAAGATTTACAGCTAAGAATTCTGTACCCAGTGAAATTGTCCTTCAAAACTGAGGGGCAGTTTAAAAAAAAAAAAAGAAATCTGAGGAAGAGGATAAAATGTTCACAGATAAACAAATAATGAAAGAATTTGTCAACAGGAGACTGATACTATAAGAATTACCAAAGGGAGTTCTGGTGGCTGAAAAAAAACAAGAGAGGGAGGTCTGGAGAATGGCACAGAATTGAAGAGTACCAGTAAGGGTAACTTAAAGGATAAAAAGAGAAGGAGGGAAAAGAATATATAGATCTGACAAACAATCTAAAGGATAAGAGGGTGGGTTCAAGAAATGCCTTTTTATAGTAAGAACTTTGAAAATTAATAGACTAAACTTACCAATTAAAAGATACAGATTGGCAGAATTTATTTAAAAATATAAACCAGCTTATGCCGCTAACAAGAGATTCATCTTAGACAAAAGGATGCAAATAGATTGAAAGTGAAAGGATGAAAAGATATTCTATGCATGATGTAACCAAAAGAAAGCAAAAGTAGCTATCCTAATATCAGACAAAATAAACTTTAAATATAAAGACACCATAAGAGACAAAGAAAACACTATATATTAATAAAAGGGACAATTCACCAAGAAGAAATAACAACCATAAATGTTTATGCTCCAAAGTACATGAGGCAACCATTGGCAGAACTGAAGAGTGTAAGTGGAGGTGGGGCAAGATGGCAGCTTAGTGAGGTGTGGACTTTAGTTCATCCTCCAGAGCAGCTAGTAAATATCTAGGAACAGCACAGAACACTGTTAGGGCAGAACAACTGTCAGTGACCAGACACACAGCATACAACAGTCTAGACCAAGTGGACCAGTGAAGAACCCACACAGAACTGTAAGTCCCCCAAGCCATGGAGGCTGCCACCCCTCACCAACAGGCTCAGCATGCTGGTTCCCTGAGGGGAAAAGAAACAGACTTTACTAGCAGCAAGGGCTTAGCTCAAACAAGCATCACTTGTGTAATTAACAAATTCTGACAATTGAAAATAGGCCCCCAGCAAAGAGAAACCTGGATTAGGCACTAAAGGTACTAGGAATTTTGCCACAGTAGAGAGGGAACTGTGGATGGGAACTGTTATGGAAAAAAAGAGGCATTTTGACTCAGACAGAACAAAATACTGAAGGGCTGGACCACAAGAAAAAGGGGCACATAGAGCCTAGAGATACATAGAGTCACATAACAACTTAAGCTCTTCATTGACAGACCCAAGGAACAGGGACCCCACTCTGCAGATTTTTTTTTCACTTTTTCTCTACCTCTTAACAGCTTATCAGATAGAACTGGAAACCTTCTCAGGCTCCAGCAAGGGCAGAATTAAGATTATCTGAGAGAAAAAGTAATTAGTGAAGGGAAAGGAGTTCATTCCTTAAAGGGTGTGTCTTCTCCAAGAGAAAGCTCAAGTGGAACTCTTCCTTCAAGGAATTCAGGCCCCAGGGACTGAAAAACTGGAGCAATTAAGGCCAGTCTACAATCTCAAATCTGTCTCAACCATGCCCCTTGCAGGGAGATTCTGCTGAAATTAAAGGCACTACATCACTTTATATTGGTGGAAAGCCATGGGTAGACAAGCACCAGATGCTGGGCAGGGTAGGAAAAACACAGAGTCTAGAAGTTTGTTGGGAAAGTCGGACAACTTTCTAGGTCTCACTCTGTGGAAAAATTAATGCTGGTGACTCTTTCTTCCTGAGACATGGGCCAGTCTGGTCTGAGAAAATCTGACTGGGAACTCTAATATCTGAGGAGACCTTCCTTTAAAAAAAGGCTCCATAAAGGCAGGACAAGAAAAACAAAAACAAAAAGAAAAACTGAAAATTCTGATCAGTTAAATAGCACCTATGTTAGTGGTCTATAATAAGTTGAACTGAATGTCAAAGAACAGATAGAGAACAAAGCCATCTAGCAAGAAAATCTTAGGTAAAAAAGTGAAACAATCTCAAGAATGAACAAGTTAAGGAAATCAAGTGCCTAGACACAGGCAGAGAATAATGAGTCATACTAAAAAAATGAAGATATGGCCCGTTAAAGGAATAAACCAAAAATTCAAATGAGACACAGGAGTTGAAACAATGAATTCTGGATATTCAAATAGACATGGAAAATCTTATCAAAAATCAAATCAAATGAGTTGAGGCAGGATATAAAGAAGACATTGGGAAAACAAAAAGAAGAAATAGAAAGTTTGAAAAAACAAATCACTGAACTTATGGGAATGAAAGACACAATAGAAAAGATGAAAAGATAATGGAAACCTATAACAATAAATTTGAAGAGACAGAAAAAATGATTAGTGAATTCGAGGATGGGGCATCCGAAATCCAACACATAAAAGAAAATATAGGGAAAAGAATGGAAAAATATGACCAGAGTCTCAAGGAATTGAATGACAAAATGAAGCACATGAATATACATGTTGTAGGAATCCCAGTATAAGAAGAGAAGCAAAAAGGAGGAGAAAGACTATGGAGGAAATTATCACCAAAAATTCCCCATCTCTTTTGTAAGATACAAAATTACAGATTTAAGAAGTGGAGCATACCCCACAAAGAATAGATCCAAATAGACGTACTCCAAGACACTTACTAATCATATTGTCAAATGTCAAAAAGAAAGTGAGAATTTTGAAAGAAGCAAGAGAAAAGCAATCTATCACATACAAGGGATGCACAATGAGACCATGGGTGGATTTCTCTGAAGAAACCATGGAGGTAAGAAGGCACTGGTATGATATATTTAAGATTCTAAGAGAAAAACTGCCAACCAAGAATTCTATATCCTGCAAAATTGTTCTTCAAAAATAAGAGGGACATTAAAATATTTTCAGAGAAACAATCACTGAGAGAAATTGTGACCAAGAGACTGGCTCTGCAAGAAATACTAAAGGGAGCAACAGGAGGCAGATAGGAAAAGACAGGAGAGAGACCTCTGGAGAAGAGTGTAGAAGTGAAGACTATAAGGAAAGTTATAAAGAAGAAAAAGATAGATATGACACATAAAATCCAAAAGACAAAATGGTAGAAGAAAGTACTGCCTTTACAGTAATAACACTAAATGTTAATGGATTAAATGCCCTGATCAAAAGACATAGACTGGAAGAATGGATTGAAAAACAGGACCCATTTATATGCTGTCTAAAGCAGACTCATTTTTAGACCCAAGGACAAACATAGGTTGAAGGTGAAAGATTGGGAAAAGATATTTCATGAAAATAACAATCAGAAGAGAGCAGGAGTAGCTATATTAATATCTGACAAATTAGACTTCAAATGTAAAATAATTAAAAGAGACAGAAGGACACTATGTATTAATAAAAGGTATAGTTCATTAGTAGACCCAAGAATCACAAATATTCATGCACCAAGTTAGAGTGCTTCAAAACATATGAGGCAAACACTGACAACACTGAAGGGAGAAATAGACACCTCTACTATAATAGTTGGAGACTTTCAATTCCCCATGCTCATCAATGGACAGGACATCTAGACAGAGGATCAACAAAGAAAGAGAATTAGAATAATATGATAAATGAACTAGATTTACCAGCCATTAAAAGAATATACAGAACATTACAACCCACAACAGCAGGATAAACATTTTGTTCAAGAGTTCATTGATCATTCTCAAGGATAGGCCACATACTGGGTCATAAGTCAAGTCTCAATAAATTTGAAAGCACTGAAGTAATATAAAACACTTTCTCCAATCATAATGGAAAGAAGTTGGAAATGAATAATAGGTAGAGGGCCAGAAAATTTTAAAAATATATATCAAGGATAAACAACATACTCTTAAACATCCAGTGGGCCAAGAATGAAATTACAGAAGAAATCAGTAAATACCTCAAGGCAAATGAAAATGAAAACACAGCATATCAAAATTCATGGGACATAATAAAAGCAGTACTAAGAGGGAAATTTATTGACATGTATGCCTATATTAAAAAAGAAGAAAGTGCAAAAATTGAGAAATTAACTGTTCACATGTAAGAACTAGAGAAAGAACAGCAAACTAACACCAAAGCAAGCAAAGGAAAGAAATAATGAAGAATAGAGCAGAAATAAGTGAAATTAAGAACATGAAAACAATAAAACCAGGAGTTGGTTCTTTGAGAAACTCAATAAAACCTTACCTTGGGTAACAAACAAAAATGACAGAGAAGATACAAATAAATAAAATCATAATTGAAAGAGAAGACATAACTGCTGACCTTGCAGAAATAAAGGTGGTAATGAGAGGATACTACAAGCAACAATATTCTAATAAACTAAACATTGTAGATGAAATGGACAACTTCCTAGAAAGGTATGGACAACCAACATAGACTCAAGAAGAAATAAACTACCTCAACAAACCAACCACAAGTAAAGTGATTGAATCAGTTGTCAAGGTGTTCCCAAAATGAAAAGTCCAGGACCAGATGGCTTCATGTGTGAATTCTACCAAGCATTCAAGAAAGAATTCGTACCAGTCCTGCTCAAACTCTTCAAAATTTGAAGTGGAGGTAAAGCTACCTAACTCATTCTAGGAAGCCAACATCATTCTAATACCAAAGCCAAGCAAAGATATTACAACAAAATAAAAAAGCAGGCCAATTCTTTCTCATGAATATAGATGTAAAAATCCTCAACAAAATACTTGCAAATCAAATCAAGCAGCACATTAAAAGAATTATACAGCCATGACCAATTGGGATTTATTCCAGGTATGCAATATGGTCTAACATAAGAAAATCAATTAATATAATATATCATATCAACAAATCAAAGCAGAAAAAACACCTGATCATCTTGATGGATTCAGAAAGGGCATTTGAAAAAATTCAACATCATTTCTCATGAAACCACTTCAAAGGATAGGAATAGAAGGGAACTTCCTCAACATAGTAAATGGAATACATGAAAAACTCACAGCTAACTTCATCCTCATTGGGAAGAGACTGAAAGCTTTCCCTCTAAGATCAGGAACAAGACAAGGATGCCCACTGTCACCAGTGTTATTCAACACCATGCTGGAGTTCTAGCCTGAACAATGAGACAACAGCAACAACAAAAAAGGCATCCAAATTGAAAAGGAAGAGATAAAACTCTGTTTGCAGATGATATGATACCGTATGTTGAAAATCCTGAAAAGTCTACAGCAAAGATACTAGAGCTAATAAATGAGTACAGCAAATTGACAGGGTACAAGATCAACACACAAACATTTGTAGTGTTTCTATACACTAGTAATGAGCAATTTGAGGAGGAAATCAAGAAAAAATCCATTTGCAATAGCAAACAAAAGAATCAAATATTTGGAAATAAATTTAACTAGGAACCAAAAGACATATATGCAGAAAGCTACAAGAAATTGTTAAAGAAATCACAGAAGACCTAAATAAATGGGAGGACATACTGTGTTCATCGATGGGAAGACCAAATTTAGGTAAGATGTCAATTCTACCTAAATTGATAAATACATTCAATGCAATATTAGTAAAATCCCAGATAAGTTTTAGTCCAGAATATATAAAGAGATTCTTCAGCTCAACAACAAAAAGACAAACAACGCAATTGAAAAATGGGCAAAATACATGAACAGATATGTCTCAGAAGAGGTAATATAAATGACTAAAAAGCACGTGAAAAGATGTTCAACTTCATTGGCTATTAGGGAAATGCAAATCAAAAACCCAATGAAATAAGTCACAGAGACACGTGGAGAAAGAGATATAATATTCATTGTTCATAGCAAAATTGAGAGGTGCAGCCCCTTGGAGGGCAGGATGGTGATTCCACGGGGCTAGAGGGAAGTACCTGAAGCTTTGAGCTGTGTTCCAGTAGCATTGTTTCTTGAAAAGGATTGTATAATGATATATTGTTTACAATGCAACTGTGTGGTTGTGACAATCTTGTGTCTGATGCTCCTTTTATCTAGGGTATGGACAGATGAGTAAAAAATATGGATAAAAACAAATAATAGTGGGTAAAAAGATTAAAATAAATTGAGTAGATGGAAATACTAGTGTCTAAGAGAGGAAGGTATAAGGGGTATGGTATACATGAGTTATTTTCTTTTTTCTTTTTTCCTTTTCTGGAGGGTTTCAAATGTTCTAAAAATGATCATGGTGATGAATACACAACTATATGCTGATATTGTGTGTCAATGATTGTACACCAGGCGTGGAATGTTTGTAGATGAAGAATGTTTTTATGTTAAGATTTATCAATAAAAATATTTTTACAAACTAAAGGGAGCATTAGATAGTAAGAGACAATAATAGTAAGAGACATCAATACACCACTCTCCTTCAGGAATAGAACAGCCTGACAGAAGATCAACAAGGAAATAGAGAAGTTAAGCAATTTGATAAATGAACTAGACCTAACAGACATATATAGATCATTACACCCCAAAACACGAGGATATACATTCTTCTCTAGTGCTCATGGAAGTTCATATACTGGGGCACAAACAGGTCCTCATAATATAAAAACATTGAAATTATTCAAAGCACTTTCTCAGTTCACAATGGAATGAAGCTGGAAATCAATAGCCAGCAAAGAATAGGAACTTACACAAATATATGGAGATTACATATCACAGTTTTTAATAACCAGTGTGTCAAAGAAGAAATTGGTGGAGAAATTTCTCTGGCTCTCTGGAGACAAGTGAAAATGAGAATATAGCAGCATATCAGAACTTATTGCAAGAAGCAAATACTGTGCTGGAAGGGAAATTTATTGTCCTAAATGCCTACATTAAAAAAAAAGAACAAAAATCAAGTACTTACCTGCACACCTGGAGGAACTTGGGAAACAACAGAAAACTAACCACAAAGCAAATCGAAAAAGAGAAATAACGAAGACTAAAACAGAGTTAAATGAATGGGAGAAAAAGTGTAACAATAGAAAGAATCAATAAAACCAAAAGTAAATCTTTGAAAAAAATCAATGAAATTGATAGGCCACTAGCAAAGCTGACAAAGAAAAAAGGAGAGAGGACGCAAATAGACAAAAACATAAATGAGAGGGGGTTCATTATCAGAGATCCTGAAGAATAGAAAAAATCATAAGAGGATACTATGAACAACTATATGCCCACAAACTAGACAACTTAGATGAAATGGACAAATGGACAAATTCCTGGAAACACAAATCAAGCTACATTGACTTGAGAAGAAATCCATCTCAACAAACCAATAGCAAGTAAAGAGATTCAATCAGTCATCAAAAATCTTCCTACACCAAAAAGTCCAGGGCCAGATGTCTTCACAGGGAATTTTATCAAACATCTCAAAAAGAACTAACACCAATCCTGCTCAAACTTTTCCAAAAAAAATGAGGTAACAGGAATACTACTTATTCATTTTATGAAGCTTGCATCACTTTAACAGCCAAACTGGGTAAAGATGCTATAAGAAATGAAAACTACAGGCCAATCTCCCTAATGAACATAAATGCAACACATTAAAAGAATTATACAGCACAGTCAAGTGGGATTTACACAAGGAATGAAAGGATGTTTCAACACAAGAAAATCAATGAATGAAATACAGCACATTAACAAATTGAAAGGAAAAAAAATCACATTACCATCTCCATTGATGCTGAAAAATAATTCAACAAAATTTACCATCCATTTCTGATAAAACACTTCAAAGGGTAGAAATCAAAGGTAATCAATATGATAAAAGGCATTTATGATAAACTCATAGCCAGCATCATACTCAATGGTGAGAGATGGAAAGCTTTCCCCCTAACATCAGGAATGAAATAAGGATGCCCTCTGCCACCACTAATTTTCAGCACTGTATTAGAAATTCTAGCTATAGCAAAAAGGCAGGAAAAAGGAATAAAAGGCATCCAAATTAGATAGGAAGAAGTAAAACATTCATTATTTGCAGATGACATGTACTATACTTGGAAAATCCTGAGAAATCTACCACAAAGCTACTTGAACTAATAAACAAATTCAGCAAGGTGATGGAATATAAAATAACATACAAAAATTTAGTAATGTTTGTATGCACAACAGTGACTCGAGGAGTCAATTAAGGAAAAAATTCCATTCAAAATAGCAACTAAAACAATCAAGTACCTAGGAATGAATCTAAGTAGTGATGTAAAGAACTTGTACACAGAAACCTACATGACATTGCTAAGGAAATCAAAGAAGATCTAAATAGGTGAAAGACTTTCCCTGCTCATGTATTGGAAAGTTAAATATAGTTAAGATGTCAGTTCTATTCAAATTGATTTATAGATTCAATGAAGTACCAATCAAAATTCCAAAAACTTACTTTCAAAATTTGGAAATGCTAGCTACCAAATTCATCTGAAAGGGAAAGTGAACCCAAATAGCAAAAATCACCCTAGAAAAAGAATAATGAAGTGGGAGGATTAACTCTTACTGATTTTAAAACTTATTATAAAATCACAGTGGTCATGACAGAATGGTATGGGCACAAAGATAAATGTATTGAACAATGGAATTGAATTGAGAGTGCAGAAATAGATCACCAAATCTGGCTGGTTGATCTTTGACAAGGCCCCAAAATGCACTGAACTGGGATAAAATCATTAAATGAGCATAGGAGAACTGAATATCAATAGGCAAAAGAATGAAAGAGGACCCTTACCTTATACAAAAATTAACCCAAAGTGGCTCAAACATCTAAATATAAGAACTAGTACCATGAAGCTCCTAGAAGAAAATGTATGGAAACATCTTCAAGACCTAGTAATAAGAGGTAGTTTCCTGAACTTTATACCCAAAGCACAAGCAACAAAAGAAAAAAACAGATCAGTGGGAACCCCTCAAATAGAATGCATATGTGCCTCAAAAGACATTGTCAAACAGGTGAAGAGGCAGCCAAATTAATGGGAGAAAATGTTTGGAAATCACACAACAGATAATGGTTTGATATCCTGTATACATAAAGAAATCATACAACTCAACAACAAAAGAACAAACAACCCAATTATAAAATGGGCTAAAGATATGAACAGGCATTTTTCTGAATAGCAAATAGAGATGGCTAAAATGCACATGAAGGGAAATACATTTTCATTAGCTATAAGAGAAATATAAATCAAGACTACAATGAGGTATCACCTCACACCTATAAGAATGGCTGGTATTAAACAAACAGGAAACTAAAAATGTTGGAGAAGATGTGAAGAAACTGGGACATTTATGCACTGATGGTAGAATGTATAATGGTACAGCAGCTATGGAAGACAGTTTTCTTGTTCGTTATGAAACTATCAACTTGCTCTATGAACCTACAATACCACTACTTGGTATATACATAGAAGATCTGAAAGCAGTGACACACAGACATTTGCACACCGATGTTCAAAGCAGCATTATTCACAGTTGCCAAAATATGGAATCTGCTCAAGTGCCCATCAACAGACAAGTTGATTAACAAAATGTGGTATATACATATTATGGAATATTATGCAGCAATAAGATGAAATTATGTCCTGAAGCACATGGTAAGATGAATGAGCCTTGACGACATAATGCTGAGTGAAATAAGCAGACACAAAAGGATAGAGTATTATTTCACTTTTAGGACCATGGTGAATGTAAACTCAGAGGCTTATAATACAGAATATAGGGGTCCTTGACATCATTAACCATGAGGGAAATCCAAATTAAGACCACAATGAGATACCACTTCACACCCACTAGAATGGCCATTATTTTAAAAAATGAAAATTAACAAGTGTCAACAAGTATGCGGAGTAGCAGAGACCTTATGCATTATTTGTGGGAATGTAAAATGTTGCAGCCACTGTGGAAAACAGTTTGGTAATTCCTCAGAAAGTTAAGTAAAGAATTACCATATGACCTGTAAATCATTCTTCTAGGTACAAACCCAAAATAATTGAAAGCAGAACTCAAACAGCTATTCTTACACAGTTTTCATGTCAGCATTATTCACAATAACCAAAAGGTGGAAGTATCCATCAACAGATGAAAGGATAAGTAAAAGTAGGCATATACATAAAATGGAATATTAGTGATTTGTCAAAAGAAATGAGTTTCGGATACATGTTACAGCATAGATGAACTTAAGGAATTCATGTTGACTGAAAGAAGGCAGACAATAAAGGATAATATTGTATTATTATAATCTTTATATATGTACCTAGAAATAATGAATTCATGGAAACAAAAGTGAATTGTTGGTTATCAGGAGCCAGGGGAGAGAGAAAGGAGGAGTGGGTGCTTGGTGAGTATGAAGTGTTTTGAAATTTTGTAAATATATAAATAAAATTCTTTTCAGCTCTTAAAAAAGCTTAGGAAACTCAGGTGTGAATGTTAACCTCAGCGTTCTTGAAAATATAGGCTATGACCTTCATTGCAGTTTAGTTTTCAGTCAGGATCACAAAGGCATAAATGCATACATTTTCTTGACCTTGCTACACATATCAAGGAACATAAGGACTCAAGAAAATTGAGAGACTTCTGTGGTTTTGTATCCATTTATTAGATTGGCTAGAAGTGAGGTGAGGACATTGAAAAAGACTCACTACATTTCCCCTGGAACTGGTATATTCTAGTAGTGCAAAAAGAAAAAGATTAAAAGGAAGAATAAAAATGAAGTATTGCTCAGTTTACAGTGAAAAGGACTTTTAACTCCTGAAAATGAGATAAATAGAAGGAGAAAAATAAATCAATAGAATCACTTTTATTATCTTCCTATTGTGATGGATATTGTTCCAGTATAACAAAATTGACATATAGTAAGAAAACAATAAATATTTGATGAATGAATAGAGGCCTCAATAATTTGTATAGTCTACTTTAGATATAGTTTATAGAAAATCAGGTCAATATATATTTATTGAGAGCCTAATAGGTATAAATTTGTTGATGAGTTAAAAAATACTCCCTCACCATTTCTGTGAAAGAGGGCTTCTATTTCCAGATGAGTGGTTTCTGATGTAGCCTGCCATTCTAGTGGGGTTTGGGGACCAGCCTTCACAGCATGGACAGATCTATTCATAGTTCTTCACTGCAATTTATCAACCCCTTCTGTTCTTCTTTAGGTAGAGTACAGTGTTCTCCTGGTCTCTGCAGGCTCCCAAACAGTTGTTTCAGACAATTTCTGGCTATTTGCTAGCCTCCCTTTAGGATGAACTGAATCCTAGAACTCCCTATTCTGCCCATCTTGAAAACCCTTCTCTACAAGCAGCATTTTTTTAAGAAATAGAAAAGGCAATCTTCAAATTCATATGGAAGATCAAATCCCAAATACCAAAACTATCTTGCCAAAGAAGAAAGTTGTAGGACTCACATTTACTAACATCAAAACATTTTACAAAGCTACAGTTACCAAAACAGTGTGGAATTGGCCTAAAGATAGACAGACATATGCACCAATGGAACAGAATTGAGAGTTCAGAAATAAACCCACATATCTATGGCCAATTTATTTTTTTATTAGGCTGTCAAGTCCACTTGTGGGGAAAAAACAGCATCTTCAACAATTGGTACTGTGAAAACTGGGATATCCACATGCAAAAGAATTAATGTGAACTCCTACTTCACACCAGACACAAAAGTTATGGCAAGGAATGTATTGGTAGCTTAGTAGTAGAATTCTCACCTGCCACGTGGGAGACCTGGGTTCAATTTCCAGTCCATGCACTTCCCCTAAAAGGAACAACAACAACAAAAAAAACATTGTGATCAAAATTCCCTATGATATACACAACATATATCAGCCTCTGTGTGTTTGTGCATGTATGGATATAGAAATATATAAATGTAGGGAGACACATAAAAAAATGAAGTTCGGTGCACAGGTAGTTCAGTGGTTAGAATGCCCCCCTTTCATGCAGGAGACCAGGGTTCAATTCCTGGCCCATGCACCAAAAATAAATAAATAAATAAAGTTTAGGCAAAATGAATCAATTACCTAAACATAAGAGCTAAAATTTCAAAGTTCTTAGAAGAAAATATGGGGCATATCTTCAAGACCTTGTATTGGACAATGAACATTATACTTAACCCCAAAACATGAACAGCAAAAGGAAAATGGTATAAATTGGACCTCACAATTAAAAATGTTTGTGAATCAAAGGATATTGTCAAAAAAGTGAAAAGACCAGCTACAGAATGGGAAAAGTTTCTGAATTATATTTATGATGAGTTTAATGTCCAGAATAATTAAAACTCTTAAAATTCAGCAAACCAGATTAAACAACACAATTTAGAACTGGGCAAAAGACTTGAAAAGGCATTTCTCCAAAAAGATATACAAATAAAAAATTAGTAAATGAAAAGTTCAATATCATTAACCATTAGGAAAATACAAATCAAAATGACTTCACAGACTCCAATAGTTATTTAAAAAAAAAAAAAAGAGGGCCCCTGAAAAGATGGCAGCTTGGTGAGTAGTGGAATTCAGTTTGTCCTCCAGAGCAGCTAGTAAATAGCCAGGAACAGTACAGAGTAACTGCTGGGGCCACATCAGTGACCAGACACACAGTGTACACCACTCTGGACAAGTTGGATCAGGTGTGATTTCACCCAGAAACGTAAGTCCCCCAAGCCATGGAGGCCAGCATCCCTCCCCCACAGGCTGGCTCCCAAAGGGAAAGGAAAGAGACCTTACTAACAGCAGGGGGATGAACTTAACCAAGTTCCAATTGTGGAATTAATTAATAAAATAGGCCTCCAGCTCAGCTAAACCTCGAATAAAAGCAAAAGTTACTAGTTTTTGCCCCAGACAGAGCGGGCAGGGCTGATGGAAAAAAAGGAAACAAAAAACAGAGGCTTTTTAGATCAGACAGCACAAAATACACAAAAAGGTCTGGACCCTAAAAAAAAAAGAGGGAGTACGTAGGACCTGGAGATACATAGAGCAACATACCAACTTAAGCTCTTGATTAACAAACCTCAGGAATGGGGGTCCTGATCTGAAAAGGATTGTGTTTACTTTTTTTTTTTTTTTTTACAATTGCAAGGTTTCTCAGGCTCCAACTGACCCAGGCAAGGGCAGAATTTAACCTATCTGAGAGAAAGCGGCTGGTCAGGTGAAAGGAGGTAACTTCCTGGAGGCTGGGCCTTCCTCAGGAGATGGGTGGGGTCCAGCTCAGGTGGAATCCCTCCCTCTAGGAATTCAGACCGCAGGGTCTGGAAAACTGAAGCAATTAAAGCCATCATACAACCTCTCCTCTGTCTCAACCATGGCCCCAAAGGGAGAGTTTGTGGAAGTTAAATGCACCAAATCACTTTATGCTGGTAGGACCCACAGACAGACAAGCCCCACAAACTGGGCAGGATAGGACAAACACAGAGTCTAGAGGTTTCATAGGAAAGTATGTCAACCTTTTGTTTCTCACCCTCAAGGAAAACTGATGCAGGTGACTCTTTCTTCCTGAGAGGAGGCTAGCCTGGTCTGGGAAAATTTGAATGGACTCTATAATAGCTAAGTACACCCTCCTAAGGAAAAAAAGGTCCCATACAGACAGGTCAAGAAACAAGAAAACAAGAATGGAAAAATTCTGATCCATTAAACAAAACCTATGCTAGAGGTCTAGAATAAGCTGAACTGAATGTCAAAGACCATATAGAGAAAAAAGCCATCCAATAAGAAATTCCTAGGTAGAAGAGTGAAAACAACCTCCAGAATAAATTAATTAAGGAAATTAAATGGCTACATAACAGCAAAAAATGATGAATCATACTAGGAAAATTGTAATTATGGTCCAGTCAAAGGAACAAATCAACAATTCAAATGAGATACAGGAGTTGAAACAATTAATTCAGGATGTTCAAACAAGCATGGAAAATCTCATAAAAAATCAAATCAATGAATTGAGAGAGGATATAAAGAAGGCAAGGGACAAACCAAAAGAAGAAATTGAACGTCTGAAAAAACAAATCACAGAACTTATGGGAATGAAAGGCACAGTAGAAGAGATGAAAAAACAATGAAACTTACAATGTTAGATTTCAAGAGGCAGAAGATAGAATTCATGAACTCGAAGACAGGACATCTGAAATCATACAAGCAAAAGAAAATATAGGCAAAAGAATAGAAAAATATGAGCAGGGACTAAAGGAATTGAATGGCAACATGAAGTGCATAAATATACATGTTGTGTTTGTCCCAGAAGGAGAAGAGAAGGCAAAAGGAGGAGAAAGACTGATGGAGGAAATTATCATTGAAAATTTCCCAACTCTTATAAAAACTTAAAATTACAGATCCAAGAAGTGCAGCATACCCCAAACAGAATAGATCCAAAATTATGTACTCCAACACAGAATGCTAAATGCCAAAGAGAAAGAGAGAATTTTGAAAGCAGCAAGAGAAAAGCAATCCATCACATACAAAGGGAATCCCAATAAGACTATGCATAGATTTCTCAGCAGAAACCATGGAGGTGAGGAGGCAGTGATATGATATATTTAAAATGCTAAATGAGGAAAACTGCCAATCAAGAATTCAATATCCAACAAAATTGTCCTTCAAAAATAAGGGGGAAGTTAAAATATTTTCAGACAAAAAATCCCTGGAAGAATTTGTGACCAAGAGACCAGCTCTGCAAGAAACACCAAAGGGAACACTAGAGATAGATAGGAAAAGACAGGAGAGAGAGATGTGCAGAAGAGTGCAGAAATGAAGACTCTAGATAAAAGTAAAAAGAAGAAAAATTAGATATAACATATAAAATCCCAAAGACGAAATGGTAGAAGAAAATACTGCCCTTACAGTAATAACACTAATTGTTAATGGATTAAACTCCCCAAACAAAAAAACGCAGACTGGCAGAATGGATTAAAAAATAGGGCCCATCTATATGCTATCTATAGGAGACACACTTTAGACCCAAGGAAAAACATGGTTTGAAATTGAAATGTTGGGAAAAGATATACCATGCAAACAAGAATCAGAAAAGAGCAGAAGTAGCTATAATAATATCCAGCAAATTAAACTTCAAATGTAAAGCTATTAAAAGTGACAAAGAAGGACACTATGTATTAATAAAAGGAACAATTCAACAAAAAGACATAACATTCATAAATATTTATGCACTGAGCCAGAGTGCTCCAAAAAGCATGAGGAAAACACTGAAAAGAGAAATAGACTTACCTACAATAATAGTTGGTGGCTTCAATTCCCCACTCTCATCAAGGATAGAACATCTAGTCAGAGGATCAGTAAAGAAACAGAGAATATGAATAATGCAATAAATGAATGAGATTTAACAGACATTTATAAAACATACCACACAGCAGTAGGATGCACCTTTTTCTCAAGTGCTCATGGATCATTCTCAAGGATAGACCATATGCTGGGGCACAAAGCAAGTCTTAAAAAAATTAAAAAGACTGAAATCATACAAAAGGATCATAAAGGAATTAAGTTGGAAATCAATAACAGGCAGAAGGCCAGAAAATTCACAAATAAATGGAGGCTTAACAACACACTCTTAAACAACCAGTGGGTAAAGGAAGAAATTACAAGAGAAGTCCACAAATATCTCAAGGCAAATGAAAATGGAAACACAACATATAAAAATGTATGGGATGCAGCAAAGGCAGTGCTAAGAGGGAAATTTGTTGCCATGAATGACTATATCAAAAAAGAAGAAAGAGAAAAATTGGAGAAATTACTGTCCGCTTGGAAAAACTAGAGAAAGAACAGCAAACTAGCCCCAAAGTAAACAAAAGTAGAGAAATAACAAAGATTAGAGCTGAACTAATTGAAATTCAGAGCATGAAAACAATCGAGAAACTCAACAAAACCAGAAGTAGGTTCTATGAGAAGATCAATAACATTGATGGATCCTTAGCAAGGTTGACAAAAAGAAGAGAGGATATGAATGAATAAAATAAAAAATGGAAGAGAAGACATTACCACTGACCCCACAAAAATGGAGGTAATGAGAGGATACTATGAACAACTTTATTCTTATAAACAAGACAACATAGATGAAATGGACAACTTCCTTGAAAATATGAACAACCAACATTGACTAAGGAAGAAATAGATGACCTCAACAAATCAACCACAAGTAAAGAAATTGAATTAGCCATTAATAAGCACTGAATAAAGAAAAGCCCAGAGGAGATAGCTTCACACGTGAATTCTGCCAAACAATAAAAAAAGAATTAGTGCCAATCCTGCTCAAACACCTCAAAAAAATTGAAGAGAAGGGAAGGTTACCTAATTCTTTCTATGAAGCCAACTTCACCCTCATACAAAAGCCAGACAAAGATACTACAAGGAAAGAAAATTCCAGATCAATCACTCTAATGAATGTAGATGGAAAAATCCTCAACAAAACTCTAGCAAATAGAATACAGCAGCACGTTAAAAGAATTACACACAATGACCAAGTAGGATTCAGCTCAGGTATGCAAGGATGGTTCAACATAAGAAAATCAATTAATGTAACACACCATATCAACAAATCAAAGGAGAAAAACCATATGATCACCTTGATTAATGCAGAAAAGACATTTGTCAAAATTCAACATCCTTTCATGTTGAAAACACTTCAAAGGATAGGAAAAAAAAAGAACTTGCTCAACATGATAAAAGGAATATATGAAAAACCCACACCTAACATCATTCTCAATGGGGAAAGACTGAAAGCTTTCCCTGTAAGATTAGGAGCAAAACAAGTATGTCCAGTGTCACCATTGTTATTCACCATTACGTTGGAGTTTCCAGCCAGAGCAATCAGACAAGAAAAATAAATACAAGGTATCAAAATTTGAAAGGAAGAAGTATAACTTCCTTCTTCCTTTGTACAAACTCCGTTTGGAGATTATATAATACTATATATCAACCCCTCAAATAAACACAGCAAAACTACTAGGGATAATAAATAAGTACAGCAAAGAGCTCGTTACAAGATCAATACTCAAAAATCTGTAGTGTTTCCATACAGTAGTAATGAAAACTCTGAGAGGGAAATCAAGAAAAAAATCCATTTACAATTGCAATCAAAAAGAATAAAATATTTAGGAATAAATTTAACCAAGGATACAAAAGACCTATACAAAGAAACTATAAGAAATTGCTAATAGAAATCACAGAAGACCTAAGTGTTCATCGGTTGGATGACTAAATATAGTGAAGATGTCAATTCTAACGAAACTGATTTATAGATTTAATGCAATACCAATTAAAATCACAAAAAAACTTACTTCACAGAAATAAAAAAAAACAATAATCAAATTCATCTGAAAGGACAGCGTTCTGTGAATAGCTAAAAATACCCTGAGGAGGAAAAATGAAGTCGAAGGTCTCACACTACCTGACTTTAAGGCGTACTATGAAGCTGCAGTGACCAAAACAGCACGGTACTGGCATAAAGATAGATATACAGACCAATGGAATCGAATAGATTGTTCAGATATAGACCCTCTCATCTACGGACAATTTAACTTTGATAAGACAGTCAAGCCATCTCACCTGGGACAAAGCAGCCTCTTCAACAAATGGTGCCTAGAGAACTAGATATCTACGTGCAAAAGAATGAAAGAGGATCCACATCTCACACCCTATACAAAAATTAACTCAAAATGTGATCAAAGACCTAAACATTAGATCTAAGACCACAATTTTTAGAAGAGATTGAAATGCTAGTGATCAGTGAGAGGGAGGGGTAAAGGGAATAGAAAAATATATAGCAAAGAAAGGCTAAAATATATTGGGTAGACGGAAATACTAGCAGTTAATGAGAGGGAGGGGTAAGGGGTATGGTACGTATGAGGTTTTTCTTTTTATTTCTTTTTCAGAATTGATGCAAATGTTCTAAGAAATGATCATGGTGATGAATATAAAACTATGTGATGATATTGGGAGTCATTGATTATATACCAAGAAAGGAATATTCATATGTTAAGATTGTCTGTTTGTATGTTGTTAGGCTTTGTAAATAAAAATATTTTAAAAATGAAAAGTGCTGGCAAGGTTTTGGAGAAATAAGAACCCTTATAAATTGTTGAGTTCAATGTAAAATGGTGCAACATGTGTGAAAAATAATTGACAGTTCCTCAAAAAGCTAAATGGGTTCTACCATATGACACAGTAATTTCACTTCCAATTATATATCCAAATGAATTGAAGTCAGGGAATCAAACAGATATTTGTACACCAAAGTTTGTAGCAGCAGAATTTCTAATAGTCAAAAGGTGGTAGCATCTAAATTGTCCATCAATGGACAAATGAATAAATATAAAAGAATATTACTAAAAAGGAATGAAATTCTGATACATGCTACAACAGGAATGAAAAGTAAACACATCCCATTGGTTGAAATAAGTCAGGCAAAAGAGGACAGATATTGTATAATTCCAATATATTATTTCATATGAGTGAAAGTGTAAAGACAGAAAGTGGAGTAAAGGTTACCAGGGGTGGGAGTGGGGAGGGGGAATGAGAATTTAATGCGTAATAGTTACAGGGTTTATGTTTGTGTTGATGGAAGATTTTGGCACTGGATTATGGTGATGGTAGCACAAAATTAGGAGTGAGAATAATGTCATTGAATTGCATGCTTGGGAATGATTGTGATCAGAAATGATATGTTCTATATATGTATATATATGTCAACACAATTTAGAAAAACAGAGGTAAAGAGATTATGTCAATTAAATGCAATACATGATCTTCAACTGTATCTAATAACAGACCAAAACATATCCAAAAAAATCATTATTAAGGCAATAGACCAAATTGAAATATATACTGCATACTTTGTATCAATGTTAAATTTTTTGAACTTGATAATGGCACTTATCTGGTTACATAACTGAATATATTTGCTTTTAGGAAATATACATGGAAATATTCAGTGGTAAAGGAACATGATACATGCAAGTTACACTGAAGTGTTCAGTAAATAGATTTAGTAAATAATAAATGAATAGATAGATAGATAGATAGATAGATAGATAGATAGATAGATAGATAGATAGATAGATAGATGTAGATAGGTAGAGATAGAATGATATAACAAATATGGCAAAATGTTAAAAGTTGTTAAATCTGGTCACTTAGGTATGGGGGAGTTTGGATATTTCTATATTATTTTTGTATTATTTCAGAAATTTTCTTCTAAGATTAGGAGTATTTCAAACTAGAATTTTTAAAAAACCGCAAATGAGATACCACTTCTCACCTACTAAGAAGGCCATTAGCAAGAGAGTAGAAAACAAGAAGTGTTAGCAAAGATGTGGAGAAATTGGAACACTTGTACATCACTGGTAGGGGTATCAAATCATGCAGCTGCTGTGCAAAAATTTGGCAGGTCCTCAAAATTAAACATAGTATTATATGAGCTAGCAATTCCACTTGAAAGTTTAATTCTTTAACTCAAAAGAATTAAAAGCAGATACTTGAAGAAATATTTTTACACAAATGTTCAAAGTATTACTATTAACAATGCTCAAAAGTTAAAAATAACTCAAATACCCCATCAATGCATGAATCAATACATAAATTGTGGAAAGGAATAATGTACTGAAATATGTTATTTCATTGATGAACCTCTAAAACATTATAATAACTGAAATAAGCCCAACAGAAAATGTCACATAACATTTGATTCCATTTATATGAAATAACCAGAATAGGTAAATCCTGAGACAGAAAGATCACTGGTTGCCAGGGGCTGGGGATATGTGGAATGTAGAGTGACAGCTTAATAGGAATGGAGTTTTATTTGTAGTTGATGAAAATGTTTTGGAACTAGAGGTCATAGTTGCATAGCATTGTGAATGTACCAAATGGCATTGAATTATTGAATTATATACCATAAAATAGTTAATGTTATATCATGTGCATTTCACCATTAAAAAATTAAAAAAAAATCAGTAGCTAGAAACTGACCATAGAAATTCCTTTTTTGAACCATTTTAGAAGGGCATTTTATTAGTTTTCTAAGCTGGCAGAATGCAATATATCAGAAATGGAACAGATTTTATAAAGGAAATTTAATATGTTACAAGTTTACAGTTCTAAGCCTATAAAGATATCCAACTAAGTCATCCATAGAAAGGCTGATGGGTCTGGAACATCTCTGTCAGCTAGAAAGTCATGTGGCTGGCATCTGCTGGGGGCTTTGACTTCTGGTTTCAAAAAGCTTCACCAGGGGCATTTTCTTTCTTCATCTCCAAAGGTCTCTGGCTGCATGGCTCTCGCAACTCTAAATATTTTTCCAAAATGCTTCCCTCTTAAAGGGCTCCATTAAGCAACCCAACCTTGAATGGGTGGAGACACATCTCCACCAATATCGAGTGAGGATTAAAGGACATGGCTTTTCTGGGTTACATCACAGATTTAAACTGGCACATTCCACTCTTTGGACCTCAAAAATACATGTTTTTTTCCCAAATGCAAAATGCATTCATGTCATCACAATATCACTAAGTCTTAAACAATTTCAATAACAATAAAAATACAATAAAAAGTGAGAAACAGTACAAAATCTCATCAAAGTCAGCTACAGGTATGATCTGCCCTAAGGCAAAATTCTCCTCTGGTTCTGGACCTGTAAAACTCAGAACAAGTTATTACTGCCAACATATAAAGGATGGACAGTCATACGATGAATACCCCCATTTCCATAGGGAAAAAAAGGTAGGAACACAGAGGTCACCAGACCCAAGCAGTTTTGAGAACCTGCAGGGCAAACTCCATTAGATTTCAAAGTCTGAGAGACATTTATCTTTGGGGCTCTAGAAAACAGCAGTCTCACCCTTTCCAAGGGCCTATGCAATGGCCCACTTCTCCCTGAATACAACCTTGGGGGACATGGGAGAGACCACCTCATTCTTGGCTCCACCCTCTCCAAGCATCAGGTCCACACACAGGCTCTCTGCCATCTCTGGGGAACATGTTCAACCCCTCCATGTGGTGGCAGCCAGGCCCTCCCCAATCCCAAATGAATGTGCTCCACCCAATCCAAGGCCCAAGGTGGCACAACACTTCCACTGTAATGAGGTGGAAGGCCCACCCTCTGCCTTCAGGGCAAACACATTTTCTCCAAGTACTTGGGTGAGTCTTCTCTCCTGGCCCAAGACCTCCTGACCTCAGACCTTAGTCTCCATGGTTCCATCTCTGAAGATATTCTATGTTCACTTTGTCCTTCTTCTGAGTATTTTAATCCAGACTGGTAGTGATTCTGTTTAAACAGATCCCACAACACTCTTGATGGCCTTCCACGCAGTAGGCAAATATCATGCCCATCAGACAGAAGGAGTTTCTACAAATCCTTCCCAGATAACTCCATCGACAATCCTGGCCTTCTCTGAAATGGCTGACTGGTTCCACACTTGGCCAACTCTTCATGTGGTCTCAATTTCTGGAAGTCTCAATTCTCTGTAGTCTCAATTCCTGGAAGCTCAGAATCGCCCAGAACATCAACTTCTGGTTTCTTTGTAACCAAGGGTTCAGTTCTCAGCTTGTTTCTTCCCTCTCACACTTCACTATAAGCTGCAAGAAGAAAACAGGCTGCACATTGCACATTTAATTTGGAAATCCCTTCTGCTAAGTATCCAAGCTCATGGCTTTTAAAATCTGCCTTCCATCTAAAGCCAGCAGTCAGTTTTGATAAATTTTCTGCAATTTTAAGGGTCACCTTCCTTCCAGTTTGCAATTACACATGCCTCATTTCTGTCTAGAGCCTCATCAGAGGTATCTTTAGAATCTATATTTCCACCAAAAGTCTCTTCAAAGCATTCTAGGCATTCTCTATCAAGCTCCTCACAACTCCCCAGAATCTTTCCCTTATCCATTTAAAAAGCCATTCCAACACGTTTGGTATTTGAATACTGCAGCACTGCACTCCTGGCACCAAAATCTGTACTAGTTTGAATGCTGCCAAAATGCAATATACCAGAAATGGAATGGCTTTTAAAATGGGGAATGTATTTGTGCTGGCTTGAAAAGATATATGGACCCTAGAAAAGCGATGTTTTAATCAAAACTCCATTTTGTAATGGCAGAATAATCCCCATTCAATACTGTACGTTTAAAACTGTAATTAGATCATCTCCTTGGAGATGTATCCCAATCAAGAGTGGTTGTTAAGATGGGTTAGGGGAGATATGTCTCCATCCATTTCGGTGGGTCTTGATTGGTTTACTGGAGTCCTATAAAAGAGGAAACATTTTGGAGAATGAGAGATTCAGAGAGAAGAGAATGCTGCAGCACCATGAAGCAGAGAGTCCATGAGCCAGTGACCTTTGGAGATGAAGAAGGAAAATGCCTCCCGGAGAGCTTCATGGAACTGGAAGCCAGAAGAGAAAGTTAGCAGATGATGCCATGTTCTCCATGTGCTCTTCCAGCTGAGAGAGAATCCCTGACTGTGTTCACCATGTGCCTTCTCACTTGAGAGAGAAACCCTGAACTACGTCAGCCTTCTTGAACCAAGGTATCTTTCCCTGGATGGATGCCTTTGATTGGACATTTCCATAGACTTACTTTAATTGGGACACTTTCTCAGCCTTAGAACTGTAAACTCACAACTTATTAAATTCCTCTTTTTAAAAGTCATACTGTTTCTGGTATATTGCATTCTGGCACCCAGCAAACTAGAACAGATTTTGGTGTTGGAGTGTGGTGCTGCTGCACTTTGCAATTACCAAACATGTTGGAACAGCTTTTTAAAGTGGATAAGGGGAAGAATCTGGAGCAGTTGTGAAAAGCTTGATAGACAAAGCCTAGTATGCTTTGAAGAGACTGTTGGTAGAAATGTGGACTCTAAAGCTACCCATGATGAAGCTCTAGACAGAAATGAGACATGCGCTATTGCAAACTGGAAGGAAGGTGAACTTTGTTTTAAAATAGTAGATAATCTGGCAAAATTGACTAGTGGCTTTGACTGGAAGGCAGATTTTAAAAGCTGTGAACTTGGATATTTAGCATAAGAGATCTTCAGGTTAAATATCAAAAGTGCAGTCTCGTTTCTCCTTGCAGCTTATAGTGAAATGTGATAGGAGAGAGATAAGCTGAGAACTGAACTCTTGGGTACAAAGAAACCAGAAATTGAAGTTTTGGAAAATTCTGGACCTCCAGGAAGAGAGACCCCAGAGAATAGTGCTCCACATGAGATCCTGGCCAAATTTGAAACCAGTCAGTCATTTCAGAGAAAGCCAGGATTGAACATGGAGTTATCCAGGAAGGATTTGTGGAAACTCCTTTTGTCTAATGGGCATGATCCAAGTCTACTACATAGAAAGCCAACGAGAGTGCTATGGGACATGTATAAACAAAGCCACTGCCAGTCTGGACTGGGGGGTTCAGAGAAGGGATACATTGGGGTAAAAATAACTTCAGAGGCAAAACCATGGAGGCTGAAGTCTAAAGTTAAGAAGCCTCAGGCCAGGACAGCGGACCCATCCAAGCACATGGAGAGGGAGAGTTTGCCCCAAAGGCAGAGGATGGGCCTTCCATCTGGTTGCAGTGGAAGAGTCATGCCGCCTCAGGCCTTGGAGAGGGTGAAGCACATTCCTTGGGGTTTGAGGAGATCCTGGATGCCACCACAATTAGGGATTGAGCATGTGCCCTGGAGATGGCAGAGAGCCCGGGTGCAGCCCCAATACTTGGAGAGGGTGGAGCTGAGAAAAAGATGGTCTCCCCAGTGTCCCCCAAGGTTGTATTCAGAGACAGGCAAGCCACTGCATAGGCCCTTGGAAAGAGTGGGACTGATGCTTTCAGAAGCTCTGAAGATAAATGACTCTCAGACTTTGAAATCTAATGGACTTTGCCCTGCAGGTTTTCAAAACTGTTTGGGCCCAGTGACCCTGTGTTCCTTCCTCACTATGGAAATGTGTATATGTATCCTATAAATCTTCCTTCTTTGTATGTTGGCATCAAATAACTTGTTTTGAGTTTTATAGGTCCAGAGCCAGATGAGAACTTTGCCTTAGAACAGACCATGCCTGTAACTAACTTTGATAGGAGTTTGTGTTGTTTCTAACTTTGTATTTCATTTGTACTGCTACTGAAATGGCTTAAAGATTTCTGATATTGTGATGGAATGAATACATTTTGTATATGGGAAAAACATGTCTTTTTTATGGTCCAGAGGGTGGAATGTGCTAGTTTGAAAGGATCTATGGACCCTAGAAAAGTCATGTTTTAATCAAAATTCCATTTTGTAATGGCAGAATAATCCCCATTCAATACTGTATGTTTAAATCTGTAATTAGATCATCTCCTTGGAGATGTATCCCAATCAAGAGTGGTTGTTAGGATGGATTAGGGGAGATATGTCTCCACCCATTTCAGTGGGTCTTGATTGGTTTACTGGAGTCCTATAAAAGAGGAAACATTTTGGAGAATGTGAGATTCGGAGAGAGCAGATAATGCTACAGTACTATGAAGCAGAGAGTCCATGAGCCAGTGACCTTTGGAGATGAAGAAGGAAAATGCCTCCTGGGGAGCTTCATGAAACTGGAAGCCAGGAGAGAAAGCTAGCAGATGATGCCATGTTTGCCATGTGCCCTTCCAGCTGAGAGAGAAGCCTTGATTGTGTTCACCATGTGCCTTCTCACTTGAGAGAGAAACCCTGAACTTCGTCAGCCTTCTTGAACCAAGGTATCTTTCCCTGGATGGATTCCTTTGATTGGATATTTCTATAGACTTGTTTTAATTGGGACATTTTCTCAGCCTTAGAACTGTAAACTCACAACTTATTAAATTCCTCTTTTTAAAAGCCATACTGTTTCTGGTATGTTGCATTCTGGCAGCTAGCAAACTAGAACAGTATTAAGTTGCATTTTTCCCCTTCTAAGGCAGTGAAAATGTCCAAATTAATGCAAGGGTACAGAAATGTCCAAATAGGCCTCCAGGGAACAATATCTTGGTTCAAGGAGGCTGACACATTCAGGATTTCTCTCTCAACTGGAAAAGCACATGGTGAACACGGCAAACTGTGCTGGCTTTCTCTCCAGGCTTCTTGCCTCATGAAGTTTCCCCAGAGATGTTTTCCTTCTTCACCTCCAAAAGTCTCTGGCTGTATGGGATCTCATGTCTCTAAAGGTCTTTTCTAAAATGGCTCCCTCTTAAAGGGCTCTAGTAAACAATTCCACCTCGAATGGGCAGAGACATATCTCAGAAATCATTCTTACAAAAGCGACCATCCACAATTGGATGGATCACATCTCCATGGATAATCCAAAAGCTCCCACACAGCATTATTGAATAAGGAATAAAGGACATGGCTTTTCTTGTGTACACCACATCAGTTTCAAACTGGCACACCCACCTTGAATGGGTGGAGTTAAGTCCCCATCTAATCAAAAGGTCACACCCACAATTGGGCATGTCACATTTCCATAGAGATAATCTAACCAAAAGTTTCTGCCCTATAGTATTGAATCAGGATTAAAAGAAATGACTGTCCCCACAAAACTGGATCAGGTTTCAAACATGGCTTTTCTGGGGTACATAATAGCTTCAAACCTGCACAGGCACTAAAATCCCTTCACTGTTGGGCTGCAGTCTATCTGTTCTGCCTAATATTCCACTGGATTTCTCAGTGTGGCCAACATTCTATCCACACAGAAGTAACTCCTGGATCGTCCCTAAAGGTTCACTGTTTCTTTTTTTCCATTACATTCCTTAAGTCTTTTCTCATGTTGTTCTCTCTGTGAAAATGTTCTAATCCTTGAAATCCCAGTTCAAGTTTTCCTTTTCTCGTGAAGCCTTCCCTGATCCATGCATCTACTTAGCACTCAACATATATTTATCAAGAGTTTATTCTGTGCTTCATGCTAGTGATGCAGTAGGTTATTCAATAAACTTCAATAAACTTCTTTCCTGTTATTCTTTCATAGAATGTTATGGTGTCTTTGTTTAATGAGTATTTAATTCTGCCTTGCAGGATATCTGAATCTCTTATTCCTTGCTATTATTGAAAATCCCCAAAAGAATTTTTTGCATATGCAGGTTATTGTCAGGTCTCAGAAAAAGAACTTTACATATAAAATGGACTCTATGACCCAGGGGCCTCTCAGCTTCTTTCTTTCAGCTTCTTTCTTGCAGCTTCTTTTGTAGAACCAGATGTGACAGAAAGATAAATAATCACAAGATTTACTGCTAAGAGATGTTTGAGAGCCCAAGACATACTGATGCTACACTCACTGGAAGGTCTTTTTGATAACACTTGTCAGTACATGAAGCTGCCCATCAAAGGGGAGCAGTGTGTCAGAACCACTGTCCCCTCCACTCAAAAAGGCTTTGACTCACTGTCTTGTGTGGAATCCTCAATGACTCCATAACTAACATAATGGTGCTGAAACCCAGGAGTAGAAGTCAGACTGAGGCTTAGCTTTGTGGCCCCTTGTGGTGATGGGACAGCCTTTCAGGTCATTCATGTTTCCATGTGCCTGATGGCTTGAGTCCACCAACTCAGACCATCATAACATGATGCTGGCTCACCTCCATGGCACTCAAACATCTACAACTAATTTGGTCCTAGGTAAGTAACATCTTTCTGCCCAGATCCTCCCCTTGAGAGTTTTGCTCAGTGTACCAGTGACACCTCTACACCCAGTGCAGTGTCCTGGACCACCTCAGCACAGCGCTCCAGTCTGAAATATGAATACTCAGCCAAAACTCTCTGGCTCCAAGAGCATTTTTCCCCATTATAGCAGTCAAAAGTAACTCAGGGGATGCCCTGAACAAAAGACTACATGGAATTTCCTGATCCCCACCAACAACCAGGGATGCCTGTTTTGTTGTTGAGACTGGATCATGGATCTGGGTGGTTAGTCTCACTTAAAGCTATGTCATGGGTAGTCCATAGGCTACTAAAGGAGCTGGTAATTGTAAGCCTTGAAGGGAACCATTAAACATAAGCCTCCATGAGCAAACTTCTGTAAGCCTCAAGCACAGGGCTGCAACACACTCTAGCCTCATGTCCCCAGGAGGATGTAAGCCTCCTATGAGCAAAATTCCCTAATGTTTGGCAACACCCCCTCTTTTTTTATTTGGAGTTTAACAAATGTCTTCCCTTCCTCACAAAATCATGAGTAATGTCCAGTCAATCCACAGTGACTCCAAATCTGCTCCTCCCCCTAAATCTACTCCCATTGGATGTTTATTCCATAATCTCAGTAAACTCCAATTAAAAGGGGAAATAAAACAAAAGAAATTCATTTCTCTAAGCAATATGATTTGGCCACAATATCCTTAGAACAACAAAAATGTTGACCAAAAGATGACACTCTCAATTAACAGACCCCCACCAAACTTGATAATTTTTTTCAGTGCAATGGCAAATGGTCTTAAACTCCCTACTCCCTATTCCCAAGCTTAACAAATTTATTGAAGTCTTGACCTTCTCTATGTCACCCTGTCTCTTTGCCTCCTTCATAAAAGATCCTTCTAAGTCTTCTACCACTCAGCAAACTCCCTTAATGCTAAGGCATCCTCCAATCACTTCTAAATTGGTGTGATAAGTGTATCATGTCTGTTTAATTGTTAACTAATATATTCAGTGTGTTAAGTATTTAATGCCTGCTCATTAGCTGATGTGTTCATTCTAGTTATTAATTGGTGTGTTCCTAAATTTGTATTATTCAATGTTCATAACTGCTACTAATTATGGAAGTCCTTTTAAAAAGGGAACCTTTGGGTTGTATTGAAAATTTAAAATATTTGGTTATGAGTCTATAAAAAGGTTTTATTTCTATAACATAATCTGGCCTCATTATGATTTAAAATGAAAACACTACTATTATCATTAAAGATAAAGATATCACGGTTAAAATCATTCTGCAAAAAGTAGAAATGGGATGAAATAAAACACTCAATCCTTTATTTGTCACTCTCAAAAGTATTTCTGTGTTTCTGTTTTTTGGTTTTTTTTGAAATAATGAATTTTCTATTTGTGACTGTATGCATTTTCAATGTATAGTCTCATACCTCTGGATAGCAAGAACAAATTAATAAAAAAAGAAACTCTTAATGCACTGTATTTGAACTGCTTAAAAATAATTATGTGCCTGATATAAATATATAAATTAGTACTCCTGAAAATAAAGAAAAAAAAGTCAGAATGACAAGATTCAAAAACTTTTGTCTTATACTCACTGTAAACAAAGGTGAACATTAGAAAGATATAGCCCCTGGAATTTCCCTCCAGCACCTGGAATTTCACTAAGGCAGCAAGAAACTTCCAAACTGCTGCCTCTGGAAAAAGGCAGTATGACCTTTTTCAATGGTCCCGGTCACAGCTTTTAATAAAGTAAATCTAATAATTAATAATAGTTAAAAGAAGGGCATAGAGACTCTCAAAATTCCATAGACCCTACCTAAAACTTTCAAACCCCCAAAGCCTGATATCCTTCTGTTTGGACAACCAATTAAGAAGTTCTCCTAGATTTAGACTTGGGACAAATTGAATGAGTTCAGCATATTTCCCAGAACTTAATAGTCAATGTACTTTTAAAGTTCTTTATAATTTTAGAATATTATAACAACAACAGAAGGAATTGAGTGATTATTTTTTTAACTAAACAAATGCAATTTTATTCTGCTTAGGTATGTTCTCCTTAAATTTAAATAAGCTTACTAACAAGTAAGCTAATATTGTAAGTACATTCTCAAAATTCCTCTTAAAGTAGCCTAACTGGTTGCACAAACTGAACAATGTACCTGGTAATAATAACAGTTACGTAAAGTATAATAGAATTAAAATATGCTAATGCTTCAAATATTCTATTTAAGAAATCAATTAAGTTTAACAAAAATATAAATTGATTTTTTATAACTTTGATTGCCTGAATTTCAAAAAATCTGGATTTTGGTTACTTGGCCATTTATTACCCAAGTATGTGAAAGAATCTGAATTTGTAGCGAATTTTTTCATATCAGTCAGAATATTTCTGTTAGTAAATGCTGTTATAAATCGAAAAAGATTAAATCTTGACTTAAAAGAGTTTATATTCTAGCTAAAATATACTTTACCAGAGCATAGTGTAAAACAGTCATATTGAGAAAATAAACATGCTGGAAGAATTTAAAAAGCAGAAAGATAAAGAATGACCTAAAAAGTCCTCTTAGAGATGACGTGTAAGACCTTTAAATAAGAAAGTAACATTTTTTTTTCTGAACTGGCTTTTAGAATCCATAACTTAATTTTGTGAATTAACACATTCCTAGCATTTTTTAGGAGTTGGGTATATTGTTGAGAAATATTTGTTTTTTTCTGAATATAAATTCCATAAATGTCAAAGAGCTGATTATATTTTAAACTTGGGGCTATCTTGACCTCTGAAAGTAATGCTGAATTGGACTAAGAGATTTTAGATATATTATAAAGTAATCATTTGTGTGTTCTGAATATAAAATGTATAGATGCCTGGCTATGTTCTAAACCCAAGTATAAATTTTGCTCTTTCTTCCATTATTTTATAAATCTCTGTCTCTTGTTCCCTTCATGAATATTGTTATTGGAAGGAAATATGCAGGTTCAAAAGCTTTATGAATGTACTATCAAATTTATTTCTGATTATTATTATATTATTATATTCCAACCAATCCTAAGGAAAACCTAAGGGCAATATATAAGATTCCACAAGGGGTCCATGCACTAAAGTAACTTTCCAGAAGCCTACAACCTCCAAATGCGGTCCCTGATCCAGATAAGTCCTGAAAGCTAACCCACCCTCTCCAGAACATCAGATAGCTTCATCTCCCTACCCCATATTAGTGACATACCCTTCCAATATGAAAACTTTAGAATCACTATAGCCCAAACACCCCTAAAGAGAGGAAGGGAAAGATAAAGGTGATGGTGGAGTTATACAGAGAAGATAGGATTTAACAAATGAATATGAATGCTGAATCATTAAATTGATATCTCTTTTAGTCTCCAATATTTTAGAGCAGCTAGAAGTAAAGACCTAAAACTGTGGAATTGTAACCCATGCCCCCCTAGTTGTGGTGCTGTGGTTTGAAATTTATGTTTTTTTCTGTATATCTGTTATTTTTCAAAAGAAAAGATGGAAGAAAAGTCGATTGTCATGATAAAAAATATTTAAGTCCTCTAGCCTCCTATATTCTGGAGCAGTTGGAAGGAGAAATATGAGAGGATAGTATGTTAGTCCATAACAAACTCTAGGATCTATCCTGTAACTGCTTGTTGAAGAGTGTTTTGAAAACTATTTTTTTTATTTCTTTGCTTTGTATATATATTATACTATATAATAAAAAAAGTTAAAAAAGAATAAAGACCAAAAAAATGAGGAATTAACTGTTCACTTGGAAAAAGTAGAGAAAGAACAGCAAATTAACCCCCAAAGGAAGGGGGTTAGAGCAGCGATAAATGAAATTGAAAATATGAAAACAATTGAGAAAATCAACAAAATCAGAAGTTGGTTTTTTGAGAAAGTCAATAAAATTGATGGACCCTTAGCAAAGTTGACAAAAAGAAAAGGAGAGAGGATGCAAAGAAATGAAATCAGAAATCAAAGATGGGACATAACAACTGACCTGGCAGAAATGAAAGAGAAAATGAAAGAATACCATGAGCAACATTTGCTAATAAACTAGATAACATAGGTGAAATGGACAACCTCCTGGAAAGGCATGAGCAACCAGCATAGACTCACAAAGAAATAGATGACCTCAACAAACCTATCACAAGCAAAGAAATTGAGTCAGTCATCAAGAAGCTCCCAAGAAAGAAAAGTCCAGGACCATATGGCTTCACCTGTGAGTCCTTTTAAGTATTCAAGAAAGAATTAGTACCAATCCTGTTCAAAATCTTCAAAAAATTGAAGAGGAGGGAAGGCTACCTAACTCGTTCTATGAAGCCAACATCACCTTCATACCAAAGCCAGACAAATATACTACAAGAAAAGAAAATTACAGACCAATTTCTCTAATGAATATACTTGTGAAAATTCTCAACAAATGATTGTAAATTGAATCCAATAACACATTAAAAGAATTATAGACCATCACCAAATGGGTTTTATTCCAGGTATGCAAAGATGATTCAACGTAAGAAAATCAATAATACACCATATCAACAAATGAAAGCAGAAAAACCGCATGATCATCTTGATTGATGCAGAAAGGCATGTGACAAAATTCAACCTACTTTTTTTTTTATTGCATGGGCATCTACTGGGAATCAAACATAGGTCTCCATCATGGCAGGTGAGAAATCTGCCTGGGCTGAACCATGGTGGCCCACCCTCAACATACTTTTTGATGAAAACACTTCAAGGATAGGAATAGAAGGGAACTTCCTCAACATGATAAAGGAAATATATGAAAAACCCACAGTTAACATCATTCTCAATGAGGAAAGATTGAAAGCTTTCCCTGTAAGATTAGAAACAGTACAAGGACATCCATTGTCACCATTGTTATTCAACATTGTGTTGGAAGTTCTAGGTAGAGCAATTAGATAAGAAAAAGAAATACAAGATATCCACATTGGAAAAAAAGAAGTAAAATTCTCACTGATTGCAGATGATATGATACTATATGTCAAAACCTCCAAAATTTCACAACAAAGCTACTACAGCTAATAAATCAGTAGCATTTCTATGTACTAGCAATGAGCAATCTGAGGGGAAAATCAAGAAAAAATTCCATTTACAATTGCAACCAAAAGAATCAAATACTTAGAAATAAATTTAACTAATAGTACAAAAGACCTATACCAAGAAAACTACAATAAATTGCTAAAAGAAATCACAGAAGACCTAAATAAATGAAAAGGCATATAGTGTTCACAGATTGGAAGACAAAATATATTTAAGATGTCAATTGTACCTAAATTGATTTATAAATTCAATGCAATACCAATTAAAATCCCAAAAACTTACTTTGCAGAAATAGAAAACTCAATAACCAAATGTATTTGCAAGGGCAAGGTGCCCCAAATAGTTAAAATATCTTGAGAAAGAGAACTGAAGTTACAGATCTCACACTACCTGACTTTAAGGCATATGAAGCTACAGTGATCAAAACAGCATGGTACTGGCATAAAGATAGATATACTGACCAATGGAATCGAATAGAGTTTTCAGATGCAGACTCTCTCATCTATCAACAATTGGTCTTTGATAAGGCAGTCAAGCCAACTCACTTGGAATAGAGCAGTCTGTTCAATAAAGGTGCTTAGAAAACTGGATATCCACATGTAAAAGAATGAAAGAGGATCCATATCTCAGATGTTGTACAAAAATTAACTGAAAATGGCTAAAAAAACTTAAACATTAGAGATACGACCAAAAGGAAATATCTTATAAAACTTGCAATAGGAGATGGTCTCCTAGATCTTACACCCAAAGCATGAACGTTGAATAAATAAATAAATAAATAAATAAATAAATAAATAAATAAATGGGAACTGCTCAAAATTAAACACTTTTGCATACCAAAGAACTTTGTCAAGAAAGTAAAAAGGTAGCTTAGGCAATGGGAGACAACATTTGGAAACCACATATTAGATAAGGGTCTAGTATCCAGAATATATAAAGAGATTCTGCAACTCAACAACAAAAAGACAAACAAACAATTAAAAACTGGGCAAAAGACATGAACAGATTCTTCTCAGAAGAGGAAATACGAATGGCTAAAAGGTACATGAAAAGAGGCTCAACTTCACTGGCTATGGGAGAAATGCAAATCAAAACCACAATGAAATATCACCTGACACCCACTAGAATGCCATTATAAAAAAAAAAACAGGAAATGACAAGTGCTGGAAAGGATGTGGAGAAAGAGGCACATTTATCCACTGTTGGTGGGAATGTAAAATGGTACAACCACTGTGGAAGGCAGTTTGGCAGTTCCTAAGAAAGCTAAGTATAGAATTGTCATATGATACAGCAATACTATTGCTAGGTATCTATTCAAAGGACATGAGGGCAAATACACAATCAGACATTTGCACACAAATGTTTGTAGCAGCATTATTTACAATTACCATGAGATGGAAACAGCCCAAATGTCCGCCAACAGATGAGTGGCTAAACAAGCTGTGGTATATACATACAATGGTATAATACACAGCAGAAAGTCAGAATAAAGTCTCGAAGCATGTAACAATGTGGATGATTTCAGGATGTTATGCTGAGGGAAATTAGCCAGAAACAAAAGGACAAGTACTATATGGTCTCACTGATATGAACTAACATTAATGAGTGGACTTGGAGAATTTCAATTAAGAACACAGGTTATTAGGAGATAGAAATAGGGTAGAGATTGAGTAATTGGTGTTGAAGGGATACAGATTGTATAACAGGACTCATTTTAAAAATTCAGAAATGGATAGCACAATACTACTTGATTGTAGCACAATAATGTAGGTACACTGGAATGAAACTGGATGTCAGAATGATAGAGGGAGAAGGGCTGGGAGCACATATGAAACCAGAAGGAAAGATAGACAATAAAGACTGAGATGGTCAGACTAGGAATGCCTAGAGTGTACAATGATAGTGACTAAATGTACAAATTAAAAAAAGTTTTTGCATGAGGAAGAGCAAATGAATGTCAATATTGCAGTGTGTTGAAAATAGATGATCATTCATATTTTAAAACTTCATCTTCTGTGTGAGACTAAAGTAAGAAATGCTTATTTGGTGCAAAATTTATATTTTAAGTAGTGCATTTCTTAATTAATCTTATGTGGACAGTTTAATTGAACACCATAAATACATGGAACCTTGAATAGGGCATGAGATTTTGTTGGCTTGTCCAGGTTAGTGTGATGCCCTGATAAATCCCAGAGTGATGTGAACAGTGAATAAAGAACTATTTGCAAAGTCCACTTGGGAGAATGGGGAGAAAGGGGGGAAAATTGAACTTTCCCATTTGGATAATTCCTGATATTCTCATAAGCAATGAGGACAACCAAATCAATAAGCCAAGCCCTCAATCTTTTGGGTTGTCCTTATGAAACTTATCCCTGTAAAGGACAATCTAAGCCTACTTAAGAGTAGGCCTAAGAATCACCCCCAGAGATCCTCTTTTTTTTGCTCAGATGTGGCCTCTCTCTCTCAGCTGACATGGAAAGCAAACTCACTGCCCTCCCCCACTCTATGTGGAGCATGACTCCCAGGGCTGTAAACCTCCCTGGCAACATGAGAAACAAATCCTACAATGAGATGGGACTCGACATCAACGGATTGAAAAACTCTTCTTGACCAAAAGGGGGGAGAGAGAAATGCGAAAAAAAATTATGTGTCAGTGGCTGAGAAATTTCAAACAGACCTGAGAGGTTATCCTAGAGGTTATTCTTATGCACTATAAATAGATATCCCCTTTTTAGTTTATGGTGTGTTAGAATGGCTTGAAGTAAGTACCTAAAACTGTAGAGCTTTGTTCCAGTAGCCATGTTTCTTCAAGATGTTTGTATAATGATGTGGCTTTTGCAATGTGACTATGTGATTGTGAAAGCCTTGTGTCTGATGCTCTTTTTATCTACAGCATGGACAAATGAGTAAAAACTATGGATAAGAAATAAACAAATAATAGGGGGAACAAAGGTTAAAATAAATTGAGTAGATTGAAATACTAGTGATCAATGAGAGGAAGGGGTAAGGGATATGGCATGCATGAGTTTTGTCTTTTTTCTTTCTTTTGCTGGAGAGATGCAAATGTTCAAAACAATGATCATTGTGATGAATGCACAAGTATATGATGATATTGTGAGCCATTGATTGTAACCATGTCAAGCATGTTTGCATGTCAAGAATGCTTATATGTTTTTTTGTTCACAACAAAAATGTTTTAAAAATAAATGCATTGTAGGTCATTGTTAGTAAATAAAATTATTGCTAATGAACAAAAACATAGAGAAGGGAAAGAATAGATTTTTTTTAAGGCATGACTAGCATGGCCAGCACAGGATTTGGGAAAAGATGTGAGGATGATGAGGATGGAAAGGAGAGTGGGAGCCTGATTTAAAGGGCCTTATATGCTTCAGTAAATGATCACTCCAAATGCCACATGCCAAAGTCTAAATTTTCCCCCAATTGAATCATTCTTTTCCTCCCAATATGTTCCTTCACATGTATTCCCTAACTCTGTTACCTAATTATATTTATCCCAATAAGAAATTTGTAGGTCATCTTAGACATTTCTCCTGGCACTTGCATCATGCCTCTGATCAGTCCCTGAGTCATTTCATTTCTATATTCTAAATCTCTAATCAATCTACCTCTTCCTCAAGATCAATACAGCAGCTATCACAGTTTTCCTACCTGTAGGTTTCTCCAGTCCTTCCTTCACATCCTAAGATTCATCAAATTGAAAAACAAATCTGTGCATATAAGTAACCAGTTTAAACCCTTGGCATCATATTTAAGCCTCTGTTTGATCCAGTCCTTACCTACTTAAACAAATTTATCAGCAGTCACAACCCACTTGCATCTTGTCTCCTTTGAGACAACAGAACAAATTGAATTACTCACAAGTCCCAAGTCTTTTCATATTATCCTGTCTTGTTTTGCCCAAAGTGGTTTCTACACTAGGAAGGCATTCTCCAGTTACTCTTACTTTTTTTTTCTTTATTAGAGAAGTTGTGAATTTATAAAAATATCATTCATAAAATACAGGATTCCCATATACCACCCTCTTGTTAACAACTTGTATTGGTGTGGAATGTTTGTTAAAATTGATGACAGCACATCTTTATCATTGTACTATAAATTATATTATATAGTTCATCAATGTTCACTGTATAGTGCATTTCGATGGATTTTTAAAGGTTTTATTCTATTACCATACATACAATCTAACATTTCTCCTTTTAGTCACATTCAGATGTATATTTCAGTACTGTTAATTACATTCACAGTGTTGTGCAACCATCCCCACCACCCATTACTAAAACATTTCCATCACTCTGAATAGGAACCCTGTACATTTTAAGCCTTATCTTCCCATTCCCTGTCCTCACCCTGTACCCTGGTAACCTAGATTCTAGATTCTGGTTTATGAGTTTGATTATTCTAATGATTTCAAATCTGTGAGATCATACAATATTTGTCCTATTGTGTCTAGTTTATTTCACTGAGCCTAATATCTTCAAGGTTCATCCATGTTGTCACAGGCATCTGAAATTGATACAATTTACAGCTGAGTAATATTCCATTGTATGCATATACCTCACTTTGTGTATCTGTCATTCATCAGTTGATGAACTACTTGGGTTGCTTTTTTCACCTTTGGCAATTATGAATAATGCCACTACGAACGTTAGTGTCACATGTATGTCCTAATCTCAGCTTTCAATTCTTTTGGATATATAC
This sequence comes from Myrmecophaga tridactyla, assembly GCA_004026745.1. Lineage (NCBI taxonomy): Eukaryota > Metazoa > Chordata > Mammalia > Pilosa > Myrmecophagidae > Myrmecophaga > Myrmecophaga tridactyla. The sequence goes on along the minus strand of PVIY010007574.1, from coordinate 25,005 downwards.
CTCAGAGAAGAATTGCTTGGTCATGTGGTAATTCTATATTTAGCTTACTGAGAAACTGCCAAACTGTCTTTCACAGTGGATGTACCATTTTAATACCACCAGCAATGAATGAGTGTTCCTATTTCTCCACATCCTCTCAAACACTTGAAATTTTCTAGTTTGATTTTAGCCATAGCCATTCTGGTGGGATTCAAATCATTGCGATTTTGATTTGCATTTCCCTAATAGCAAAGGTTTTGAGTATCTTTTCATGTTCTTTTTAACCATTTGTATATCCACTTCAGAGAAGTGTCTAATAAATGCTTCTGTCCATTTTTTAAATTGGGTTGCTTGTCTTTTTATGTTGAGTTGTAGGATTTCTTTATGTACTCTGCATATTAAACTCTTATCAATATATGGTTTCCAAATACTTTCTTCCATTGAGTAGGTTGTCTTTTCACTTTCATGACAAAGTTCTTTGATGCGCAAAGGGCTTTAATTTTGAGGAGGTCCTATTTATCTATTTGTTCTTTCCTTGCTTGTGTTTAGGCGTAAAGTCTAAGAAACCATTGCCTATCACAAGATCCTGAAGATGCTTCCCTACATATTCTTCTAGGAGTTTTATGCTCCTGTCTCTTATAGTTAGGTCATTGATCATACTTAATTTTTGTACAAGATGTGAGATAGAGATACACTTTCTTTCTTTTGCATATGGTTATCCAATTCTCCCAGCACCATTTGTTGGAGAACTATTCACCCTTGCCAAAAATCAATTTGCCATATATGTGAGGGTCTATTTTTATACTCTCAAAGTGATTCCATTGGTTGATATATCTATCTTTATGCCAATACCATGCTGTTTTTACCACTGTAACTTTGTAAAATTCCATAATGTCAGAAAGTGTGAGTCATCCAACTTCATTCTTCTTTGTCAAGATGATTGTGGCTATTCAGTTCCATTATCTTTCCAAATAAATTTCATAATTTACTATTCCATTTCTTCAAATTAGGCTGTTGGAATTTTGAAAGGGATTGCTTTGAATCTGTCTATCATTCTGGGTAGAATTGTCATCTTAATGATATTAAGTCTGAATACACGAACATGGGATGTCCTTCCATTTATTATTTAGGTCTTCTTTGATTTCTTTCAGCAATATTTTTACTTTTTTGTGTATTTGTCCTTTATGTCTTTGGTTAGATTTATTCCTAGACATATGATTATTTTAGTTGCTATCATAAATATAATTTTTTTCTTGATTTCCCTCTCAGGGTCTTATTACCAACGCATGGAAATACTACAGATTTTTTAGTGTTGAGTTTATACTTGCCACTTTGTTGAATTTATTTATTAGCTCTAGTAGTTGTGTTGTTGGTTTTTCAGGGCTTTCTACATTTAGGATTATGTCATCTTCAAATAGTGAAAGTTTTACTTCTTCTCTTCCTATTTGGATACCTTTTATTTTTCTTACCTGGATGCTCTGGCTGTAACTTTCAGTATAATGGTGAACAATGGTGGAAATTGATGAGCTAGACTTTTGTGAATACAACTTTTAGGTATGCAAAGTAAGGAAAGCAAACTGGAATAAGAACTCAATATCCATAATATGCTATCTCTGCATTCAGGATGTAGATATTTTTAAGATTTTCTATATTCAGGGCTGCATTTTGTATATGTGTCCTATACTCCATACATGTATGCTTTTGTCTTTATCATCTTTATCAAAATTAGTTTTTAGGGTGGAGAACTGAATGAGAGGGAAGCTTTCTTAGGGATATATGTTTCATTATTATCTTTGAATATTCTTAATAGTCCTGCTTCAATAGGTTTATTCTCCAAGCATTCATTCAAGAAAATGAACAACCAGGTACACAGTTCCAAGTTTCACACACTGGGAGGATTTCTCCCTCACCAATGTCCTTCAGGGTCATCCTAGAAAGGGGTTGTAGTGCTGCAACTGATCACTTTCATATGCTGCCTGCATATCATGCAGAATCATTTGTGAACCAGGCCCAAGTTTTCCCTTCCACAATCAGTTGATAGTAAGGAACTTCATAAGAGGCTATAGCTCTCTGCTGGAATATAGAAGGTAATATGACAGAAGTGTGTGTCACAGGCATTTGGGCCACTTCCTCATGAAACTTGCTTGTTCCTTCAGTACCTGCTTGAGACTTATCTGTTATATACCATTTCCATTTTATATGGGGAGCTACTGTGCATGCCCAACTTTATGGTATAGTGGCTCAGACAATACCCAGATCATGATAGGCACTCAGGTCTCATGTTAAATTGGTAGCCCATGCTTAAGCTTTCAGTCTCTGCTAAGACCAAAAGCAACTTCTTAAAAGTAGAGTAGTTATCTGCAGAGGATGATTAGGCTTTAATCTGAAATCCTAAAGGACTGCATTGTGATTCTCCTATAGGGGCACACCAAAGGTTCCAGACAGCATCTCTATTTGCCATTGACACTTCCAATACCACTTGACCTGCTGGATCATATGGCCCAAGTGGCATAGCAGCTTGCACAGCAACCTGAATATGTTACAGAACCTCCTCTTATTCCAATTTACACTCAAAACAAGCAGCTTTCCTTGTCACTCAGTAAATGGGCTGGAGTAGCACACTCAGATGAGGATCATGTTGCCTCCAAAATCCAAAGAAGCCAACCAGGTGTTCTGCCTCTTTTTTATCATAGGAGAGGCCAGATGAAACAACTTATTTTCACCTTAGAAGGGATATCTCGACATACTCCACACAACTGGACACCTAGAAATTTCACTGATATGGAGGGTCCATGTATTTTTGTTGGATTTATCTCTCTGCATCTGGCTTGCAAATGCCTTTCCATAAGCCTAGAATAGTTGCTACTTCTGGATAACTAGGTCCCATCAACATGATATTGTCAACATAATGCACCAATGTGATGTCTTGAGGAAGGGAGAAATTACCAAGGTCCCTGCAGACAAAATTATGACATAGGGCTAGAGGGTGGATAAACTCCTGAGATAGGAAACTGAAGTTACTTACAGGCCTTGACAGCTTAATGAAAACTTTTTATGGTGGTCCTTACAGAAAGTTATAGAGAAAATAGCATTTGTCAGATCGATAGCTCCACACCAGGTACCAGGGGATATGTTCATTTGCTCAAGCAATGATATTACATGTGGAACAGCAGTCACAATTGTAGTCACCACCTGGTTAACTTTGCAATAATCCATTGTCATCCTCCAGAACCATCTGGTTTTTTGCACAGGATAAATATGAATGTTGAATGGTGATGTGGTAGGAATCACCACCCCTGAAACCTTCAAATCCTTAAGAGTGGCACCAATCTCTGCAATCTTTCCAGGAATCTGGTATTGATTCAAATTCACTATTTTGCTAGATAGGGGCTGTTCTAGTGGCTTCCACCTGGCCTTTCCTACCACAATAGCCCTCACTCCAAGAGTCAAAGAACCAATATGGGGTTTCTGCCAGTTCCTGAGTATGTCGATTCCAATTATGTAAACAAAAACTGGGGAAATAGCCACAGAATACTTCTAGGAACATACTTGAAGCACTGTGAAATGGACTTGAACTAGACCTCCATAAGCCCCTACTCTGACTGGTGGACCAGAGTGATGTTTGTGTCTCCTGGAATTACTGTTACTTCTGAGCCAGTGTCTATTAATCCCTGAAATATCTGATCATTCCTTTTCCCCAATGCACAATTGTCCTGGTAAAAGGTTGGTAGCTCTTCTTGAGAAAGGTTGGGTGGAAGAAAAAATGTGTAAATTTCTGGCAGTGTAGCAGGGTTTTCCCCAAGTGTACCCTGCCTTCCACTCATTCAAGATGCTCTGGGTCTGTAAACTTACTTAAGGCTGGGAAATTATTTAGGACCCATAACTCTGTTTTCATCACTCAAGTTAGACTTCTGTTCATTTGACCTAGAACTCTTATTCTTATACAGCTCAAATAAGAATTTAGTAGATTGCTTGTGCTGGTTTGAAACTGTTCTATACCCCCAGAAAAGCCACGTTCTTTAATCCTCATTCAATACTGTTGACTGATATCTCTTCGATTAAGTTGTACCCATGGAGATGTGATACCCAATTGTTGGTGGAACCTTTGAATTAGGTGGTTTACATGGAGTTGTGTCTCCAGCCATTCAAGGTGGGACAACTTACTGGAGCCCTTTAAGAGGGAACCATTTTGTAAAAAGCTACAAAGCCAGCAGAGATAACAAAGTGAGGAACCATTGGAAATGCAGAAGGAAATTTTCCTTGAGGAGTCCTTATGGAATGAGAAACCAGAAAAGAAAAACTAGCACATGTTGTTATGTACCTTCCCAGGTGACTGAAGTGTCTAGAAGCAAAAGACCTTAGCAGATGCCAACCATTTGCCTTCCCAGCTGATAGAGGTGTTCTGGACAGCATCACAATTTCTTGAGAGAAAGTAACTTCTTATTGGTGTCTTAATTTGGACATTTTCACAACCTTAGAACTGTAAACTTGAAACTTAATAAATTTCCTTTTTAAAATCTATTCTTTTCCTGGTATATTGCATTCTGGCAGTGTTAGCAAACTGAAACAAGGTCCATCTATTTTACTTCTAGGTACCCCATGATCTACTTGGTAATGCCCCAGTCTCTGCGGGTCAGATTATTTTGACTGCTGCTTTGAGTCTGATGTCCATTATGGTGGCCACACCCCCTTGTCTTTGGTGATTAATTGTAGCCTCATGGTTTCTGCTAATGAGGATTACAATCATCGCCATTGTGTTTAAGGATTCCAGATAAGTGACAGAAGTACCCAGAGTAATATCTGACTTACTGAGAAGGGCAACTACAGAGCTCTTCAGGGTCAATGGAGCTAGTCTCACAAATTTATTCCTCAAAGTTCTGGTAAAAGGTGTGTCCTCTGGACATTCCTGTGGTGCGTGAGCAGGTCTTCCATGATAAATCCACTCTAACATTCTGATCTTTCCAAGTCCTTGGATCCCCTCATCTACATTATACCAAAGCAGTTATGCCATTTTGACCTCAGGTAATGTTGGCCACTTTTTGATCCATGTTTTGGCCACCACCAAAACAGTCTGCTAAGGCCATTTCCAATCACTTGAGCTACATACAGCATTGAATGTAGAATCTCTGTTTAGTGGGCCCATATCAATACATTTAACTTGATCTAACTTTTATTCCTTCCATCATTATACCCACATACTTAATATCCATTTTCACACATATTCCCATTTCTGTCTATATAAATTGGAAATCTCATGTGTTTCTTTTGAACTATAGTGTACCTCCTTATGAGTCACCATTTATACCTTACTTTTAAGGTCCTATTAGGACTTTGGTCTAGTTATAAGTCTCAAAGAAAAGGGGGGTAGTTTGCATTGTTCATAAAAATAATTAGAAGTGTCTTTTAACAAATTACCTCAGGAAATTCTATTGAAATTTCATCTGGTAAAACAGGATTAATTGCTCCAGATAGATGAGTAAAGGCTATTTCCCAAGGGGAGGTTGTTATAGGTTTAGCAGGAACAGAAAGGTTAAACTCTTTAGGTGGAGGTAGAATGGCCAAACAGTTAGGGTTGACTGGAGACCTGGAAGCTGTTTCCTCAAGGCAGGCTGGTGGTTGAGAGTCCCTTTCCACAGGGCAGGCTATAGGTGGGGTGGCTGTTTCCTCAGGAATGACCATTTCAGGTCTATCTAGCAAAGACTCAGCAGAATCTAGGGTTTCTATTCCTCACTGCCATCATTATCAACACAAATGTCCCATCCCAATATTCAGGATCACATTCTTTTCCAATAAAAACCTATATTTTAACAACAGAAACCCTGTAAAGTTGAGAATTTAGTTTATGTTGTAAATTTGCTACTTGCACAGTAAGGCCCTGGGTCTGGTTTTCAGAGATCTCAAGTCTGTGACCACAGGACATAAGATTTTTTTTCTGGACACACACAGAAACTTTTACATCTTTCATATGGCATTTAAGTTGCAAATTTTAGGCCTTCAGTTCATCCCCTTCTGTCATAAATGTATTCAGCATATCTAAGAACAACCAGTCAAAATTATTATACCTCTTAAATCTGCAAAACTCCCTTAAGGTGTCAAAAACACCCTCACGCATAGACTTACCTCATATAGGCATACAATTAACAGAATCAAATGGTGAAATTTTGCATATTTCTATTGCCAACTCATGCCATGGATTGTCAGTGCTATCTTGATTATCAGAAACAGAGTCATTAGTGTCTTTTAGTCTACCCAGAGTAGAAAACAAATTGAAAAAAAAAACCACTTCTAAGATTCTGTTTCTCAAGAACCACCACACTCTACCAAGCTATATCACTCAGAGTTGTCTTGAAAAAACAGAATAAAGAGGAGATATCTGTAAATATGAGATTTACAAAAGTGTCTTACACAACCATGGAAATGCAAGTGCCCAAAATCCATAGGGCAGGCCACAAGACTGGCAATTCTGATGAAGGATCTTGATGAACTCCACAGGAGAGGCTCACTGGCTGAAGAACTCTCTCTTCTCCCTTAAAAGTCTTCAACCAATTGAATCAAATCCAGCTGATGGGATTATCTTATTTGCAGGAGGCATGCCCTTAGATGATCTTAGATGTAACCAGCCACAGATACAATCAAATGACTGATGATTTAATAAACCAGCCTTCAGGTTTATCAAACAGGCATGAAATATCCTTCAAGTAATGATTAGGCCAGGGCTTGCATGACCAGCAAACTGGGCACCATCACCTGGCCAAGTTGACCCAAGAACCCAACCATCACAGTAAATCTGTATTGGATTGGGTATTAGTTTGTAAACTGCCAAAATGCAATATACCAGAACTGGAATGGCTTTTAAAACATGGAAATTATTAAGTTATAAGTTTATAATTATAAACCTATGAAATGTCCAAACTAAGTCATCCAGAAAAGGATATCAAATCAAGAAAGACTAATGCATCTGAATACCTCTGTCAGCTGGGTAGTCGTGTGGTTGGCATCTGATGGTCCCTTACTCCTGGGCTCTGTTGCTTTCAGTGTCTTTTCCTGTAGGGGATCCTCCTCACTTTGCTTCTATGGGTCTGGTCATTATCTCTTGGCTTCCTTTGGCTCTCTTTATGTCCTGCCTTACTTAACATCTCATGTTGACATCTTCAGGGCTCCAAGCATCTCCAAACATCAATGCCTCTGTTCTCCAAGTGTCAGCATCTGTGTCAGTTCTTCTCTGAAGCTTCTGTCAGCCCTGTAATTTCTGTAAGATATGATTCTCTCCAAAATGTTTTCATTTTTAAAGGATTCCAGCAAACTAATGAAGATCCAGGTGGGACGGGTGGAATCACATCTTCATCTAATCAAAAGATCATACCCACAATTGGGTGTGTCACATATCTATGGAGACAAAAGTTTCTGTTCTGCAGTATTGGATTAGGATTAAAATAAACAGCTGCCTCCACAAGATTGAATCAGGATCAAAACATGACTTTTTTCAGATAGGTAATATTTTCAAACCAGCACAGCTTATTGAAGCTGCCAGAGTGGAATGGCTTTTATAAAGGGACTTTATTATATTACAAGTTTGAAATTCTAAGGTCAGGAAAATGTCCAAATTAAGGCACCCAGGAAAAGATACCTTGACTTAAGAAAGGCTGATATCTGCCATATGTGAAGGCATATGGCAGGCATCTTCTGGTCTTTGTTCCTGGTTCCCTTTCTTCCAGCTTCTGATGTCAGTTGTTTCCTATCTATGCATCTGTGGGCCTTCACTTAGTTCTGCTGGGACATAAGTCTCAGTTCTGACTTGCTTAGTAACTCATGGGAAGATGCATGGCAATGTTTGCTGGGCTCTGCCTACACCTATCAATGTTTCACACCCTATACAATAGATCTTGCTCAAAAAGATTGGATCAGGATTAAAACATGGCTTTTCAGGGGTACATAGTAGTTTCAAACTGGCACATACACCAAATTCCTTGGTGTCTTCCCTGTATGGAAAAGAATAATCCAGCTACTCTTTGACATTAGAGCATTTAGAGTTAAGATTTTTATCCCTTGTTTTATAATAATGAGGATGAATAAATACATAGAGCAATTGCTTACTGCTGGGCTGATAGTACATCCCATAATCACAACTCATTGAGACTATGATGTGAATGGTGCTTCCCCTAACCTGGAGTTGTGCAATGAAGGTATAGATCAGTCAATATTCTGGTCATCAACAGTTCACATTTCCAAATCAAACTATGCCTAAAAGTAGGTGTTGAGACCATCTAATCCATCTACTTCAATTTCAGATGAGGCAACTGAAGCACCAGATTTAGTTAATAGTTATGAGACCAGAAACCAGGCTCTTTTATTATCAATACATTGCTCCTGATATAACAATATACAAGTTTTAAGTACAGATTTTGGCCATGGAGTAAAGTAATCTCCCAAAGAATTAAATATTTAACCTAGGATTCTAGTTACCTAGAATTGTATTAGTGGAATGGTTAGTGCAGTACAGTGATATAATATCTACTATTGTTCCATGAGTTGTTCTCAAACTTCAGGGAATATCACAATAGCCTGGAGTGCTTCTTAAACAAAAATGCCTGAACTCCTGCCTAAGGTTTCTGATTCAGTAGGTCTGGGGTAGGGCCTGAGCATTTGCATTTCTACTGGGCTTCCTGATGATGCTGGGGCTGATGCTTCTAGATTAGGTACTACACTGTGAGAACCACTGGCTAAGATCAAAGGCTTTAAAGTCACCTGATCTGGATTTGAATCGAAGATCTACCACTAACAGCTGTTTTACCTTTACACATTAATCTTTGAGTTTTAGTTTTCTCTTCTGTAAAATAGTAATATGAACCATATGTAGATTTAGTATAACATAAGGCAATATTGTAGCCAAGAAATTAGGATTCAGAGGATGATTATGATTACTGAATAATTATATAGATATTCCATTTTACTTTTTGGTATATTAGAGTAGACAGAGGGAAATAGCTGACATTTCTGAACTGTAATCCAGCTGCCTTGATCTCTGATAATTATTGTATAGCTTTCATCTTGTACCCTTTGTATTATAAAAACCTTGTGACTGACCCTCACTTGTACCTCATTTATCCAGGTTTTCAACTTTAGAGTCTTAAGATCACTAAAGGCAGTCTCTAATGTTTATTAATGAAGGGCCTTGAGTCAGCCCAGAACTAACCCATGCAAATTCCAAGATATCTTGATAAATGAAGCTGCATCTAACCAAAATGGGCCTGTCTGACATGAGCAGTGGCTTACACTTTAATACCTCATTATAATACTAAAGATCATGCCTATCATCATGTTAAAGTTGCCATTTTCTTATATACCTTCTGTGACTAAGCATGCAAAAAATCTATGCATCACAATAATTAGATCATCTCTAATTACACTGTCTAAAGCCATTGTTCTTATTATCCTAAAACCTGCCCATCTTTTGATACTATAAAACAATCAAGCTTACTGCAGTTTGGGGAGACAGATTTTTAGGCCAATATGCCCCCTCTGATCTCCAGATTCATACCTGGCAATAAATTTTTCTCTCTTTGAAACCCTGGTGTCTTATGAATTGGACACTTCAGTGCATCAGAAACCTATCCCTTTTGATCAGTATCAATATATGTGAATAATTATGTGCCTGTATCTAAGGCAGTTCATCCATGATTGCCATCATTATATATTTTTATCATTATCATCAATATCTTGATTTTCCAAGCATTTAAATTCATGGAGTTCAGATATCCAACTTAATCAATTATGGCTTACTAGGGTCCCTTCAGAACCTTATTTGCTACTAAAAGTGCTTGAAGTGGTTTCCTAGGTAGGTGGCCATCCTTCTATCCCCCATCGCACTGCATAAATTTTAAATTTCCTTGATAGGATCATTCTTTAACTTTGGAAGGTAACTAATTTGAACTGCCATCAATTTGAGTGAGTGAAGCCTGCATAAATGAGTTGTTACTGTGTATGATATGTTTAAGTGTGGTGGCTTTGTTTAGGAAATAGAATTTTTATGATGGTCAAATACCCCTATTGATTGTTTGACAAAAATATTCTCAAATGCAAATGCTTTCTGTCAGAAAGTAAATAATCTCTAAGACATCTGAGCTATGCATAAAAACAAAGCCAACTCTTTTAAACACCAAATGGAAGAGGGTGATAAAAAGAATTCTGTTGACTGTATTCAGAGGAAAGTAACATTTTTTTCCTGAGCTCTCCTTACTACTGTACTACTCTATATTCTGGGGCTTACCTCCTGGCAGATTGTTTCATTATCCAGCAGTATCATTAATCTTTTTTATTAGCACCTTAAAACATAAACAAACAATGATTTTGTTATGTTTGACACAAGTAGTGCATTTTAATTTTGTAGGCTTGTATTATTGACTTGAAAAAATACCTGCAACAATTCAGATTGAAATACCACACTCAATCCTTAACAATATGTGAACACTGTTCAGATGTGTAGAAATATAATGGCATCTGTTATGCATGTTAAATGAAGCAAGCTATTTCTGCTTCTTCCACATGGAGTTTTTGATTAACTAGGAAAGTTAATATTGCTTACTTCTGAAAAATTAAAACTTGTCATTCAATTTTGTACTCGTCAAGAAATTGAGTCAACACTTCATGAACTGTCCTCAGAATCATTTGATGAAGAACCCACACAAAGAATGCATATGAATCAGCTAAATTATCACACAAATTTCAACAATATAAATTAAAATTTAAATATTTCTGCTGCCAAACCCCAACATATTCTCTAGCTTGTTAAGTCTAAAGTTTCTTAATATGTACATTAGGCAGGGATAAAATTTATTAATTACAAGTAAAAAAGGAGAAAACTAGATATAGTAAAAGCTATCATTAATTAGAGGGTAAAATTTGCTTTTATTCAAGATATTCATGTGTTTCCTATAATAAATTCTATTCATAAATTACAGACTTTTTACTATGATGCAGGGTGTCCTTAATCTATGGGCATATTAAAATCCTATTATTGTTTTATAATATATTTTTTCAATTCTATTAAATCTCAGGTTTCAAGTCTGAGGCCCAAGAATCTATTATTTTTATTCCCTGCTGGTAGTTTTAATCTTATTGCAGGTCACCAAGCATTTGAACAAGCCTTTTTACAACATGCATTTCAAGAGTGCTTTTATTCTAAAGACTTTGTATATAGTTTAAAATGTGAATTTTAATCTTCTGGGAAAAGTAGAAGAGAAAAAATGCTAGCGATCCCATCTAATTGTGTACTAGGAATTATCTGTTAAAGTAAAAGCAGCAAAAGTAACTAAAATAAATAACCAAGATCAAATATATTGTACATTATTTTAGAAATATATTTTATGGTCCAACATTGGCTGAGGTGCTATCAAAGCTTAGCTCCAAAAGAACACTTATTGGGTACCAAATTCCTGAGATGGAAGTAGAAATGGATCTTAGCTTCTCCAGTTATGGAACAAGCCATGTCTTAGTAAAATCACAACATGGAACTCAAACACTGAATGAAAATAAGAATACACTCACCAAATAGTCTGATTATCAACCTTAATTCTAGGATAGTGCTTCACTGAGAGCAAAAATATCTTCTTCAGCTCTAAGGTACCTCCAAAATTTGGAGCAAGCCCCCACTCAAGTTTTTTAATTAATTTAAGAAAACCTTAACTGAAAGAGAAGAAATGCTCATGCAATTGTGAAGAGGAAAATAATTTATTCATGATCTTGCAAGAAGGGGTGCGCAACTGAAAAAAATGATGGCTGGTGCACTAAGCAATAGAATGCCATGAGTTTTATACCCTAAGCTTAGCATGCAGGCCCCTCCCCTGTTTCTCTGCTTTACTCCAGAGGTTACAGCCTATCTGAATGGTCTACTTAATTCAAATTTACCACTGAAGGTTCCTGCTTTTGATTATGCTTTATTTTTCAGTAACCCTGGCCATTACTTATTTAAATTTGTTTTACCTATATAAACATTTGACCCTAATTCTAGGCTTGCATCAGAGGTTCTCTCCTTTCCCTACCTGCAAGACCAGTTTGGTTGTCTTGTAGCCCATTGTTTAGTGAGTTCTGTTTCTCTTGTCATGTGCCATCTTGTGTGAAAGCTAAATTTAATTTTATTTTTACAAATCCCCCCTCTCTCTTTTTGAACTCTTTTAGTTTTCACATTTTAGTCTTTTTTCAATCTTGATAAAAGCCTTTCCACACTCTTCATCATAAGGATCTCCCTCTTTAGGGGGTACAAATTGTTTTGCCTGTACTGAACAGGAATTTGTTTGGTTAGGGCAGCTTCAGTGAGTCTCTGAACTAACCCTGAGGCACTTGGGATAATATAACACCCTTGTGCTGTGAGTGCCCCAGTTGTGATGATTAAAAATGTTAGCATGGACAGCGCCACTTCTTTCCATTTCCCAAACCAGCTTTTTAACCATCCTGTCAGGGTTGTCAATACTTGAATTTTTGGCCTCTTGTAAGACTTTGGTGATAGTTCCATCTGGGGCTGTATTATTGGAGATAAAGGTAAAACAACTACCCCTGACCATGACACAAATGCCTCCCATTTCAACTGGCATCATATCTAGGGCCATCCTATTCTCCCACGTCATCTGGCTAGTAGAATCCAACTGTTCTGCTATTCCCTTAACTGCATCCTTGGTGTAATTGATAAATCTTTGCTGATTATAATAAATCCAATTCACATTTTTGTTGATGTTGACCCACCAGAATAAGAATGACTCAAATCCTTCAGCTACATGATTCCTAGCCTTAAAATCATCTGGGATTCCCTGAGACACCCCTATACTGTCTAAATAAATTTGACCATCAAAGGAACCAAGTAAGCTTTTTTTCTTTCTTTTTCCTTGGGTTAAGATTTCCTCCTTCTTTTCAAATGTCAGGGTGAATGGGATGGCCAATTGGACCAGAGCACAGGTCCCCTTCCAGTCCTTAGATAATACTGATCAGAGGATGCCCTTTCCACAATACCACCAAAGGTCTGCTTGGGTTATAGTTAAACTGGAGAAATTGCCAGTACTATCCTCAGTCATATCCCACACTTGGGTACACAAGTCCAGGGTCCCAAGGTCCTGAAGCTTTTCTCACTGTCTAGAGAGACAGGCAGAGTGGTTTCCTGGACTAGGCAAGAAGCTGGTATGGCTTTGACTTTTCTACACCTGATTGGAGGTAAAAGAAGGGACAACATACTACAATTTTTACCAGGAGTAGGATTCTGAAAGAGGAGTGCCATGTATTTCAATTCCTTTTAATGTTTCTCTATACCTATTGGAAAGGGTATGATAAAGGCAGTGGGTTAACTGTTGTACAGGCATAACAGTTGCTTTTGTTTAGCCTCTGGACTGTATAGTTAATCGATTCCACTTAGGCATTTATATCTCCAAACCCTGTCTCTATTTCTATGATCTGACTCCATCCCATATATTCTATCAATGACTATGGCATCTCTGCCGCTGCCCCCTGTCAGATGTTTGTCTGTTTTCTTGAGGGTTATCACCACTGAGTTACACTGAAGATTTTTTGCAATTTGGTGGGATATTTCATTTATAAAAGTTATTTTATCCTTTAATGGCCTCTAGGCCTGTGAAATTAATCCCATGTTCATGGTCTGCCCTTGAAACTGGGTAGTCCATCATTTATCATCCGAAGAGAGGCAAGGAGAGGCTTGACTGTAACACGACTTACTGGTCCTGGACACAAGTACTTGTTTTCCCTACTCACTTGGCATTGACTTGCTAAGTCTCCACAGTTTATTACTTGTTAAGCATCAAACTGTACAGTTTGGATGCTAAAGCTTTGCTTGCATTCACCACCAATCTGGCGGGGCTTGTTGCATACCAAATTTGGAACATGATAGCTAGTATAATTATTTTCATGTTTAAATTGAGCTTTAAATCCCTCATCTATCTTCCTTCATAAGACATTCTGACCAGGGTCACTATTAACTATGTTAGATTAAAGTACAGCTTCCAAACCCCAAATCCAAAAGCCCCTTCTGCCCTCCCAATTATTGTTTCTTTAACATAATTTTTAAAGGGTCCAAAGTTGGAGTTATTCCCCAGGAATCAGACTGCATTGTTGGGTATTTATCATCTGGCTCAGGTACTGGCCCTTTCATTTGGGTGCAGTTAGTCCAGCCTTTCTCTGCCATCCAGACAACCATTTCAGTTGTCAATAGAACTTGATTAGGTCCTTCCCAGGCCAATTGGAGTTTGGATTCTTTCCACAATTTGATGAGGATCCAACTGCTGGGTTAGTCTTGATGGACAACAAATTCAAGAGGAGGGGTCTGGGACAGCAAGCCAAGGTACGTGCGGGATGACAGAGTACAGGACATAGCCAGTACATAATTCTTAAGTAAGAAATCCTTTGAAAAGTCAGCTACTGGCATGGTCTGTTCTAAGGCAAAATTCTCCTCTGGCTCTGGACCTGTAAAACTCCAAACAAGTTATGTGCTACCAAGATACAAAGGAAGGACAGTCATAAGATACATATTCCCATTTCCATAAGGAGAAATTGGGTCACTGAACACAAACAATTTTGTAAACCTGCAGGGCAAACTCCATTAGATTTTGAAAACTGAGAATTATTTATCTTCAGGGATTTAGAAAGCAGCAGTCCCTTTTCAAGGGCTTGCACCATATCCTATCTCTCTCTTAATGCAACCTTGGGGGACATTAGGGAGCCCACTTTTCCTGCTCCACTCTCTCCAAGCATTGGGACTCCACCCAGGCTCTCTGTCATCTCCAGAGCAAATGCTCAACCACTCCATAAGGTGGCAGTTAGACTCTCCCCTCTCCCTAAGGAATGTACTGCACCCTCTCCAAGGCCTGAGGCAGAATAACTCTTCCATTGCAATGAGGTGAAAGGCCCATCCTCTGCCTTTGGGTCAAATTCACCTTCTCCAAGTACTTTGGTGGGTCCTCTCTCCTGCCCTGAGGTTTCTTGACTTTAGACTTTAGCTTCCATAGTTCTGCCTCTGAAGTTATTTTAGCTTTGCATTGTCCCTTTTCTGTCCCTCTCAGTTCCAACTGGCAGTGGTTCTCTTTATATAGATCCTGCAACTCTCATTGGCTTTCTATGCAGTAGACTTGGATCATGCCCATCAGCCAGTCCCATGGGTACTGTCAGGTCCCTTCCCAACAATTGCTCCCAGATTCTGGAACATACAGCAGAGGGCTTATAATTTGGTTATCTTCCCAACAGATATTAGTAGGTTTGAAAATGAGGACTTCAAATCCTTCCCCTTTTACCACCAAAACTATGAGAGAACTACTGGAGAATTCTATCCCCTTTGGGGTGTGGTTCACAGAAGATGGAGCTGCCCCAGTATCTACCAAAAATGCAATTTCTTCCACCTTCAGATTTACCAAAGGCTCCCAGTGGGTTCTTGAGATGAGGAGACTCTGACCCACTAACCCTCAAAATTCATCAGGGGTAAAACCTGACCTTTCTTTAAACTCAAGCACTCCCTTTTGAAAAGACCAGGCTTCCCACAGTAATAAAACCCTACTGAGTTCTGTGTCCTCCTCACTTCTTTATCGCCTTTGGTCCAGACTGCTTCTCTATCTCACCTCTGCTTTCTCCTCCCTGATTTATCTCTAGTCTCTTCTTGCCCATGTGGTCAACTGTGCTCAATATGACTTTAGCTTGTTGCTTTTGCTTTTCCTCTTCCCTTCTCACAAACACTTTCCTTTCTGAGACTCTCTTAATAACTCTCCCAGTGGTTTATCCATCCTCTCATCTATTTTCTTGATCTTTTTCTGAATGTGAGGCCAAGATCCCTTTATATAAATAACTTTTAGCATTCCTTGGGCCACAGGAGTATCAGGGTCCATCCCTGAGTATTTCCTCACCTGGTCCTCCATGCTTTGCAGGTAAGCAGAGGGAGTATTGTCTTTTTCTTGAGCCACTTCAAAGGCCTTATTTAAGTTCTGAGAATTGGATACAACCAATTTGTATAATTGCATAATGAGGTCTCTAATATCCCTCATTTCTGCACTGTCTTCCTGAACATTATTATTCCAATTGGGATCTACATTGGGGAATTTCTGTTCTGCTATTATCACCCCTTGTCCAGGTGGGTTATACCTGTCACATTCTTACATAGCCACCCTTCTCACCATTCCCCTTTCTTCCCCCATAAAGAGAATATTTAGAATAGACATAAGTTCAGACCAGGTAGATAAGCTGGGACCTAAAAATTGATCCAGTTGTTTGGCTAGCCTTATTGGATCACCCATTAATGATTTCATCTGTTTCTTCAAGTTCCTTACTTCTGTACTCATCAATGGGTATTTAGGTAACCAATTTCCCCTAGTCCAATAGGTACTTCTCTCAGAGGGTATAGGGACTCAACAGGTCTATGTTCCTTCACTCTCTTTCCTCAGGAGCTCCAGGAAATGGAAAACTCTGTATATCTTTCTTACACTGTTCCAACTCCTTCCTCAATTGTTGATGGATGGTAACAGGTTGAGCAGTTGGTCTTGATGGCCTCTCCAGCTCCCCAGGGGAATGTGGGTTAGTTCTATTGGACTTTCAGGGTCCAACAGTCCCTGTCCCAAGGGAGAAGCATAGGACATGGGAAGACTGAATAAAGGGTCCAAGGCTTTAGTTTCTAAAGTTTTAGCCTCTGATTCTGGGGTTTTGATATTTAAAGGATAAAGAAGGGTCCCCCTTCCCTCTAGCCAACACATGGCATAATCAGACTCCTCTCTGGAGAAGGGCTTCTTTTCATTAACACAAAGCATGAGGTTATCACAAATCCAATCCTTATCTGCCCTGTATTTGAGCCAGAATACACCAAGTGGCATGATGCTTTCTTTTGTCTAAATGTAACAACAATATTTAAACATTTTCTTTTTGTTCTTTCCCTTGGTCTGATCACTATTGGCCCAATGTTCCAACATTCTCCCTATGGACTATCCATGGGAATGTCTCTGGGAGACTCTATAGGTACCCCTTCCCTTTTTCCCTGGCTGGCTGACTGCATTTATTACCCATTCTGAGTCTTGCTTGACTTCCTTTGTCTTTGCATCATTTTGCTTCATCTGACTCTGGCCCTTTCCCTTGCAGTAGAAGGGAACCACGGATTGGAACTCTGCACTTGCTTATTCAACTCCAGGCTCATCAGAATTCTTCCTGACCTCCAAGGCAACTCTTAGTAGTCCTTTTTCTTGCCTTGGTCCATACACAGCGTGGCCTGGTCACTGTAAGGCAGATTTTCCCTTCTCCCTTTTCTCATTCACAGTTGGTGGATCCAAGCATCTGGCCTTGGGTCCTGCTGGCTGTCAGAAGTGGGCTTCCAATGGCAGAGTTTAAGATCACACAAACAGTGGGGTGCACCTTCCCTTCACCCTCCCTGGGGGTCCTCATCCAAAGCTTTGGATCCCAGATGAGGCCCCAAAGTTGTTAGAAAGAAAAGCCATACCTGACAGAGAACAAATGCTCATACAATTGTGGAGAAGAAAAGAATTTATTCATGATTTTGCAAGAATGGGCACTCAACCAAAAAAAAAAAAAAAAGATGGCTGGCACACTAAGCAATAGAATGCCACAGGTTTTATACCCTAAGCTTAGCATGCAGGTACCTCCCCTCTTTTTCCATTGATTGGATACTCCAGAGGTTACAGCCTATCCATATAGTCTAACTAATTCAAATTTCCTGCCAAAGGTTCCTACTTTTGATTATGCTTTCCATTTCAGTGACAATGGCCGTCACTTATTTAAACTTGTTTTTACCTATATAAGGATTTGGCACCAATTCCAGGCATGTGTCAGAGACTCTCTACTTTCCCTACCTGAAAGATAGGTTTGAGCTGTCTTGCAGCCTTTTGTTTAGTGAGTTCTGTTTCTCTCTTCCTGGGCCATCTTGTGTGAAATCTAAACTTAATTTTATTCTTGCATTTAGGATCCAGATGAGAAACTACAGTCATAAAACAGTATCTCACATGTTCTGGTCTCTGTGTACTAGAAAATAATTTCAACTACACATTTGAAAACATTATTATAATTAAAACATGGCAACAATGAAAGTTCAGAAATATCCATTAGATGTGTACAACAAATTTGTAGTGAAGGCATATTATTTAATAAATGCTTTCAGAAATTCTGTCTTTCTATACAGAGAAAAATGGAGCTGTATATATCTCAACTAAACATTAATTCCAATAGATTAAAGACATGAATATAAATAGTAGAAGTATAAACAAAAAGATGAGTGTGAGGGATAATACCTTTGTGACCATGGAGAAAGGAAAGACCTCCAAAATGCAGTAAAAAATGACAAACCATTAGGTAAAGCAAAACAGACAAATATGAATATATAAAAATTATATATTTCTGTTCAACAGACACAAAAGACAAAATGGATAGACAAATGGCAAATTGAGGGAAGGTATTTTAAGTTTAAAAGTGATCAGAGATAGTCATAAAAATCCTCAAACTTTAATCCAAATACTTGGGTTCAGATGCATTTTAGAACTCAGAAAATGTCAGATTTCAGAAAGTTAATACTATGTATATATACTGTACATTGTATAACATACCCTAGCAGTTTCTAAAGCCATTTTCTGTAAACAAAATTCAAACTAAGTGAGGTAAATAAGGATAGTAAAGCTGCACAGCTATTTAGATCACATTTTGGTACTAAATGAGTATAGGCCACAAACTTTTAAAGAAATTGGATTGGGGGATTTTTGAGATCCAGATAAAGAATTTTGGACCTTATTGTGGCTCTTAATATCATTCCTGAATTATAACATGCATAAGAATTACTTGAACTGTTTATTCATTCTTAGGGAGATAAAAGAGGACATGACAGTTTTGAAATACATAAAGAGATATTTAAATTCTACTAAGGACTAATTTAGTTATTCATTAACAGTATATAACAGAATAAGTGAGGCATAAAATAAAATCCATGAAACATGAGATAGAAACAAGGAACAGTTATAAAATGGGGAAAATTGAGGTGAGAGGAAAGATAAACTAGAAGAATGAGGTATGAAAGAGCATGGGGATGCAATCTAAAATGTTAGTGTTTCCTGAAGAAATGAATAAAAACTATAACTGTCAATAGCTTGGAAATCAAAAACACTAACCACATCCTGAACAGAAGTTAAAATAAGGACTCCAATTTCCTTAGTTTAATAAAACAGCCTGATTTGGCCATTATGCTTTTAGCTAGACTATTCTCAGTCCACCCCTAATAAGCTTTGAATCAAAAGGAAAATAGCCCAACTGTTCTCAATAAGAACTAAAGAAGAGTGCTGGAGTCCAAAATGAATGAGCAAGTGATTATGGAAAGAGGAATGGAGAGAAAGAGGGAGAAAGAGGTGGAGGAAGTGGGGAAGGGGAAGGAGAGAATGAGAAAGATGGAGAAAATCTTCAATACTGCTACATAAAATGGCTATTTTTGAAGAAGGAAATTGAAGAAGAAGAGTTATGTTCCACCTTTGTGTTTATGTAAGGTGAAGAAAAGAAAACAGCCACAAAAGCCAAGTTAGGAAGAAATTGAATATTCAGCAAAAACAGCAAAATATTTGACAAGAATAGGGATGAGTATCATATGTGTACTAATAATACTAGGGTTATTTACAAGGATCAGAAGTTCTTCACTATATGTCAGATGGGGTTTCAGGAAATCTTAAATTGACAGGGTCACTCTCAGCACATTAGGTCAATTGGATTACTTTTCCCTGAATTCCGTGAGTGCAGTAATACAAAGGCCAAAAGTATTTGATATTCACTAATCCCAATGACAATTTTTTATGAGGTTATTCATTAATTCTTGCTCCTTAAATCCTCAGAGTTGCCTCAGTTTTTTTTACTTTCCAAGTTTATATCTCAATCAAGACTTTAATTAATATATGTGTTGAAGCTGCTTGTTACATGTAGCATGAGTTTATGAAATTAAAACTATATATGTTTTATTACCAACATTCCATTCAAAGTGTAAGTTCTCCATTATCCTATTACAGCACTATTCTGACTCTGTGCCACACAGTTGTAACTCTTTTTTACTTCTCTGTTGACTTATACATACTTCTGGTCACTCCTTAATATTAATTAATGGCATTGGTAACTGCTCACAATTTCCTCTCTACCCTAATCCCTAACACCATCACACTAGGCAACTTCTTTGTTCTTGTGTACAATCAGTTCAAAACCTTAGCTTTACAGATCATTGATCATTTTAGCTTCTACAATTTTATTTTTTCCTGCTACTTCAGCCATTTACCCCCATACCTTGAAAATCTTGCTATTATCCATAACTGTTTCCATCCTTGAAGTATGAAATTTAAACATCCTAATTTCTAACAACTGTTTTCATTCCTATTCTCTCTATCCCTCTACATCTGCTCTACCTCACTGAAAAATCTAATCCCTTGATATTTCAGTTTCCTCTTTACTAAACCCTTATGTCGTTATTTTCTTTTCTAACCATTGTATTGACTGTTAAGGATTAAATCATGTTTCCCTAAAAGACACATCCAAGTTATAACTTACTGTCCTTTAAATGTGAACTCATTTAAAATAGGATCTTTGAAGATGCTATTAGTTATGATGTGGCAAACTGGACTAGGGTGAGCCTTGATCCAATACAACTATTGTGCTAGTAGAAGAAATTCTCAGTCAGTAGGATTCAGATGGGGAGAGAGATGAAAATGTGATGAAGTCAGAGGTTGAATTATGAATTATAGATGGGCCACCAAAAGAATGCTACAGACTTCAGAGAAAGCATGATCCTGCCAACACCTTGATTATGGAATTTTAGCCTTCAAACCTATGAGATAATAAATTCCTATTATTTATGCTACCTAGTCTGTGGTACCTTGTTACAGCAGCCTGGAAAAACTAAAGTGATATACTTTAGTTTCATCCATTCTCATTTCATTTTTTTACCTTCATTTAATTCTCTTGGACACTAGTCCTCCTTTTGCATCTTTCCTTCAAATCTCCAGCCTTGGATCAATTTAAATATCTGCCATGCTCATTTCTCTACCAAAATAGTTTAAAATTGAAAGTCATCATGATGGATTAGTACTGCAATGAATTGGTGGCATTCAATATTATTGTTATTATCTTAAAGAAATTATACTTGTCTTTGAACTACTGCCAATTGTATTTCTCTTTCATCAACACCTCAAACCTCCTTCCAACCCTTCTAGCACAAGAATTTTTCCATTTATTCAACCTCTGTATATATCTCATTATCTCTAGTCTATAATCATGATTGTCTCCACCTCTTATCCACTTCCAGCTAAAGCCATCTCTCTCCTCTCACAAGCTCATTTTATCCCCTCATGTTCTTTTTATACCACATAGAAAAGCAATCATATATACTTGCTCAAAAATCCTAAAATTTTTATCTAATGTTACTGAGCCTGATGTGTACAGAAGTCAATGTTATGACATGAGAATTTTTAGAAAAGAAAGAGCTTTAATGAAAGTTGACTGAAATGGCAATAGGAGCCTCTGTCTGAAATCTGTCATTCCAAGTCCAAAGAGTTTAGGGTTCTAATGGGATTAAAACAAGGGAAGATGAAGTTGTTACCATTATAATAAGTAAGAATCACTCAGTTAAAATGTAATAAACTTAAGGACCCATTACAATAACAAGTGTAAACAACTACAATATCATATAAAGGCATAGAACTAAACTAAATTAGCTATTACAATAAAAAGTAAAACCACCACAGTAAGCAGTTTCCATTTTCCCTTATTTTTGTTCATTCTTTAATCATGCAGGACCTGGGACAATGTCAATTCTGGCTGCTTCAGGCTGAGAAGGGACATAGATATTATAGGATAGAGGAATGGAATTGTTTTGCTCATAATTGAAGATATTCATGAGTTATTGGTTGTCATTCCTGGGGGTTTAATATCGCTAGGTTTTGTGGTTTAACTATCATAGAAACATTCAGGAGGCTTTAAGTCTTTGAAAAACAAACTTAACAAGTAAATTGAAAATTATAGGTTTAAGTAAATGGAGTATAAGGATCATGATTAGGGGACATACAAGTGAATATAACTATGCCACATTGGGGGAATAACTTCTCATAGACTCCCAGGTAAGACATACTGAAAGAGGATGTTTTGGTTTGTTAAATGCTGCCAGAATGCAATACACCAGAAATGGCATGGCTCTTAAAAAGTGAATTTATTAAGTTGCAAGTTTAGTTTTAAGACCATAAAAATATCCAAACAAAGGCATCCAAAGAAAGATACTTTGACTCAAGGAAGGTCAATGTCTGCCACATGGGAAGGCATGTGGCTGGCATGTGCTGATCCTTGTTCCCTATTCTGTTGCTTCCAGCTTCTGATGTCAGTGATTTCCTCTTTGAGTGTCTGTGGGTCTTCATTTAGCTCCTTCAGGTCACTAGTCTAGGTTCTGGCTTGCTTAGCATCTCATGGGTAGGCACATGGCATTGTCTGCTGGGTTCTGCCTTTTCAAACTTCTGTTTCTAGGCATCTGCTCTCTCTGTCAACACATCAAGCATCTTCAAATAACTGAATCTTTTCTGGCTCTGAAACATCTTTGTTTCCTACAAAATGTCTCCCATTTTATTTTGTTTTGTTTTCTTTTTATACATGGGTAGGCATCAGGAAATGAACCCAGGTCTCTGGCATGGCAGGTGAGAATTCTATCTGCTGAGCCAATGTTGAACCACCATGCTCCCCTCTTAAAGGGTTCAAATAAACTAATCAAGACCCACCTTGAATGGGTAGAGATTGGATCAGGAAAAAGGACATGGCTTTTCTGGGGTTCATAAAAACCTTGAACTGGCACAGGGGTGTGATGTTTCTATGTAGCCATGTAGCATGTTTATGGTGTCCATACGTCCCTATGGTGTCTGAGAACATTGTTGTTTGGGGCTTTGCATACTGTGGCAGTTTGTGATATCTTGGATGAGATCTGCATTATAGTAACATTCAGAATGACCTCCAAATTTCATTTGAAATCTCCTAGCCATAGAACACTTAGTTTGTTTTAATATTTCTCCCTTTTGATCAAGCTCTTTCTGTAAAAGCATTACTCACCAGTGTTTGGTATTAATCCCTTGGAATCAGGATATCCCAGGGATATCCCTGGGAGTCATATCCCTTGTAGAGGGTAAGGTAGTGAGTTTATTTACAGAGTTTGACTTAGACAGAGGCCACATTTGAGCAACAAAGAAGTCATTTTACTTTAGGACAAATCTATACTCTTTTCCTTAACAAAGTATATCCTGTATATTTTATATACCTGCTTACCTTAAGTTACCTAAAAGAATTTTGAAACTGTCTTCAAACATCCTACAGAACAACTTGTCTCAAAATAAATTGTTAAAATAATAACTCAATTTCTTTCAAACACTGATTTACATTTGTCATCACATTAAAGATCTGATAGATAAAATGCTAGCTTATTTTATTAGTAAATTGTATACATTTAGGGAGAACATACCCAAGGAGAATAAAATGGTATGCTTATGTGCTTAAAAATGGCACGTCAGAAGACCTAGTTATTTTTAGGGATTGGTCTCCAGAAATACTATTTTTTTTTGTAACCAAGAAATTAAGAATTAACAAAGGATTATGATCACTAAATCATTATATAGATTTTTCTTCATGTATTCTAGAATACCCAAAATTAATACCTGAAATTACTGAAACTCAACTAATCTCTCCCTTGTCCTATTGTATGCTTTCTCTACCATGATCTGACCCTTGTGTATACTTACTACTTTAATGGCTATTCTAGCCTCCTCTCAGCCATGTGTATATTTACAATTGTAATGGTAATAACTTCATTCACCCTTGTTAGACTCCATAAACCCTTAAACTTCTTAGACTTGGGGAGGCAGGTTTTTGGGCCAATAGGTGATCTGATCTCCTGCTTCATGTATAGCAATAAACTATTTCTCTCTTTGAAACCATGGTGACATAGACTGGTTGTTGTGTGCATCAGGCAGAGAATGCCACATTTGTTCTGTAACAATTTGGTGGCAATAAAGAGACAATGTTTCTTAAGAAAAAAGGAGTCTGGCTTTCCAAAGTTCTAGGATGCCAGTGGGGCAGGTGAACATGGTAACCAAAGCATTTGAAGCCATTAGACTGTTTAAGTCTAGAGGCTCAGCAACAAGATTTTCTCCTGCTCTTGTCAGCACTTTACACACTTGGCACTTTAAAAAGCTTCAAAGTTGGGTTAGGGCCTATTGTAAAGGGTCCTAGTTTGTAAGCTCTTACAGCAGTCACATATAATCAGGAGTTGTAATTGTTATTTCTAAATTCTGAGATACTGAGCTGTTTGTATATAACCTGGTTGTTCCCAGAAGTTTTGGGTATTTATGTGATACCTGAGATTCAGAGTTAGAACAGTGAGGCTATGAAAATCAGTTTTACCCCATACAGGGACTGTTTAAAAATTTGAAAAAGTAATTGTACTTTGACTAGAGATATGAATGAAGCTGATCTGGATAGGACTAATGCAAATCACAATATAGGGTAAAGGATAATATGGTCCATATTTTAAAACTTCAACTTCTTTGTAAGACCAAGGGGAGAGATGTTTACTTAATTCAAAATTTATATTTTGGGTGATATATTACCTAACTTAACTTCTATGGTCAGTTTAGTTGAACACCATCAGTATATGGAATCTTGAATAGGTCATGAGATCCTGTTGGCTTGTACAGGTTAGTGTGATGCCCCAATATGTCCCAGAGTAATTTAGACAGTGAATAAAAAAGTATTTGTGAAGTCCCCTTGGGGCAGTGAGGAAAAAAGAGGAAATATACAACTTCTCTATTTGGGAAATTCCTGATATTCTCACAAGCAGTGAGGACAACAAAACCAATAGACTGAGCCCACAACTTTGGAGTTTGCCCCTTTGAAACTTATTCCTGCAAAGGAGAAGTTGAGCCTACTTATAGTTATGCATAAGAGCCCCCCCAGAGAACATCCTTTGTTGCTCAGTTTGGCCTCTCTCTCTCTGAGCCAACTCAGCAGGTG
>PVIY010007573.1:0-81372 GCA_004026745.1 Myrmecophaga tridactyla | reverse complement strand
TGGTATAGATGAACCCTTTTCATTCAAAACAAAATCCTACGCTTTTCTCCGTTAAAAATGTTTGCAATACTTTTTGTATTTATTTGAATGGTATGTGCTTGCCAGTCCCTTTATTTTAACCTAACTATATTGTTTTATTTTAGTTATGACCCAACTTTTAAATTTTTTCATATGGATCGTGCAGACAAGGTGGACTTTTTTTAATATATATTTCTTGGTTTCATCTGCTTTCTTGCTGCTTCCTCTCTTGTTCAAAATATTGAGTTTTCTTTACTTCTTTTTTCCTCTAGTGATTTGGAAGTTGCACATCCTATTTTTGTTCTTCTAGAGGTTGTCTTAAAATAGACAATATATTTGAGATTGTATTTCACTAACAATGTCAAGAGTGAAAACTAGAGTCTCTTGGCTCCTTGCTGTGGAGAAAACTGAAGCCCAAGGTGGGTTTTCATTTCCCTGTTTCTTGTGGGACCTAAGGTTGGCCGGTGCGGCACCCCCTTCTCTCAATTGGCACAACCACCCTCATTGAGAGCTCGCCCTGGCAGTACCCCACCCCATAGAGTGCAGCCCGGGCTTTGTGTGCTCAATTCAGGGTTTGCCTGCATTGACCAGCTCATGACAGAAGCTTATGGCTGCCTCTGCTGGGCCAATATTTGGAGCAAATGTGGGGTTCCCCTTGACTGCAGCGGGGGACAGCAAGGCCATTCACTCCTCTTATGACCTCTCTCTGTTTTTCTTTTTTTTATCATCACAATCAACTTTTTTTCCTCATTTGTGAAAAATAGCATATTCACAAAAAAGCAATAAATTTCAAAGCACATCACAACAATTAGTTGTAGAACAGATTTCAGAACTCGGTATGGGTTACAATTCCACAATTTTAGGTTTTTACTACTAGCTGCTCTAAGATACTGGGGCTTAAAAGAGATATCAGTATAATGATTCAGCACTCATACTCGTTTGTTAAAACCCTAGCTTCTCTGTATAACTCTTACTATCACCTTTGATCTTTCTCCCACTCTTTAGAGGTATTTGGGCTATGCCCATTCTAACTTTTTCATGTTGGAAGGGGCTGTCAGTAATATGGGATAGGGGGATGGAACTAGTTAATGTTCTGGAAAGGCTGGTCCCTCTGCATTTCAGGACTTATCTGGTCCAGGGACCCATCTGGAGGTTGTAGGTTTCTGGAAATTTACTCTAGTACATGGAACCTTTTGTAGAATCTTATATAACACCCTAAGTGCTCTTTAGGGTTGGCAGGAATGGTTTGGGTTGGGGTTTGGCAAGCTATGATAGGCAGCAATGTCTAACTGAAACGTGTGGAAGAGTGACCTCAGAATAGCCTCTGGACTCTATTTGAACTCTCTCAGCCACTGATACCTTATTGGTTACACGTCTTTTCCTCCTTTTGGTCAGGATGGCATAGTTGATCCCATGGTGCCAGGGCCAGATTCATCCCTGGGAATCATCTCCCATGCCACCAGGGAGACTTTCACCCCTGGATATCATTTGCCACATAGGGTAAAGAGCAATGATTTCACTTACAGAGTTGGGATTAGAGGGAGTGAAGACACATCTGAGCAACAAAAGAGGTCCTCCAGAGGTGACTCTTGGGCATACTAAAGGTAGGCTAAGCTTCTCCACTATATACATAAGCTTCACAAGAGTAAGTCTCAAGATCAAGAGCTTGGCCTATTGATTTGGGTGTCCCTAATGTTTGACACAGTATCAGGGGTTGCCCTAGTGGTAAAGTTTAATAGTTCCATATTTTTTATCCCATCCCTCATGGACTTTGCTAATACTTTTGGATTATTTGCTTAATATACTCTGGGATGTATCCAGGCATTACATTAAGCTACACTGGATGAAAGGCCCTCATTTTCATTCATAACCTCTCTTAATGATGCTCTTTCCACTGATCTTTCTGTCTTCAATCCCCCCTCTCCCATCTCCCCTATATACAGTTGCTATATCTATTTTCCCAAAGCACCATGCGATGGGGTCATTATGTAAAGGAGGAATTAGAGTGGGGATGGATGGTCTGAAGGAAGAGATTAAAGCTTTGATTTATTCATTTAACAAACCTTGAGCCAAACACTCTGCTGGGCACCAGAGGTACCAAGAGAAGGCTGTCTGGCCCTGAGGACCTCAAACTCTAATAGGAGAGACAGGCATTGGAAGAATTGATTTTAATAAAATGGAATTGATGGGTGAGAGTCACTGAGAGCTGGGATTCAAATCACAGTCATCTGAGATGAAACGGATTGCCCTTGGCTGTGTTTCCCGCCCTGGAAGGGTTCCGGGCCAGTCTGTGGGTCCTAAACGCAGCTGGGTGGCAGAGACCTGGGGGACCCGGGGGCCTCCTTGGCCTATTGAATCAGTTTGTGTGTCTAACATATTCCCCAAGCGATCCTTTTGCAATTAGTTCAGCATTGGGGTTAAATGATCTTTTGTGAAGGGATACAAATGTCATATTGAAATTTTAGGAATATATGAAGGCTCTTGTCTACACAGAGATGTTTCTGAGTGCTTACAGGTCTTTAATGACTCTCTGTTGCCTGCAAATAGAGTCATTTCAGACCTTCCAGCATCTGCTCACTTGTCCAAACTCTCTGCAACTCACATACTAGGTTCAGTTCTCAAAACCACCCATGGTTTTATGATCTCCAAGCTCCTGCTACCCTACCTACAGGAATACCTTTCTCCTCTCTCTCCATGTTCAATACACATTTTCTTTAAGCCCTGGTCTAGATTCTCCTCTCTTCATGGAGGATTTCCTCATAGACTCTGCCCTTTGACTCTCAGGGCACTTTATCAGCTCCCTTCTATGGCACTTACCAATTCCTACCTTTATATATGGATATTTAAGGCCTATTTTCAATGTCCCTCCTGGTCCTGTCTCCTTGGGGGCAGCCTACACGCTGCTCCCACCTGCTGAACATGCTGCCCTGTCCAAATCTCAATAAACATTTGAAGTATGAAGAATGAATGAATGAGAAGTTGATATTCCTGACCTGTTGCAGAGGATGTGGCAGGTTTTATTTCTTTTTTTGGAAGTGAAAATCAAGAGATTCTGTGGCCTGGCCTGGGTATATTGCCTAGAAGAAGATGCAAGTGAGGAAAGTAAAAATGATCCTTTTTAGACAAGTTTCCTGGTTAGATAATGCACTATCACAGAAAGCTAGTCTGAGAATCCTAAGACTAAAGGGAAACCAACGATTGCCATTTGTCCCTATTTCCCAAGTTTAAATGAAACGTAGGCTGCGGACTGAGTTCTGCCTGCTGCCTTTTCATCAGTAGTACAGACTATATACGCACCCTCTTTCATTTTTCCACTTGCAACAGCCCCAGCAGACTTCTGACAATAAGGACATATTAACTGAGAATGAAAACAGAGTGGTCAAACAATTAAATGATTATGACATGTTATTTAATGACATCACGTCATCAGTATATCTATATGTTGCATTCAAATTAGCAAAGGAACGTCCTTTCTAATTCCCAGAAGAACTGTGTTGAGGCCTAAGCCACATAAGGAGAATTTTGGATTCTCTTGGACAAGTGTCCTGGTTTGGATTCTTTCTCCCAAGTGTGTACTTTGCCCGGACTGTGGCTGGGCCCGCTAGTTAGGTCTGAATCCTCTGTGAGAAGTGTCCAATAGAGCTGAAGGTGGAGCACAGTAAGTACTGGAAAGACTCCGGGTACCAGTACTGGCTCTGCCCTAGATTTTCTCTGTGGCTTTAAGCCAGACAGGAAAACCTCTCCAGTGGGCAAATGGGAAAAACACTATTTCTTTGTCAAATGTCTTAAAACTTGAGTTAAGAACAGCAACTTTAGACATACGGGATCATTAATAGTTTATCTGTTCATATGTTAAGAATGTTCGTGTTTGTTTTGTCAATAAAAATATTTAAAAAATAATAATACAATTATGTATATATCCATATGTACATAATTATAAAAGACAGAGAAAGAGATCTAATGTGGTAAAATGTTAATAAATGGTAACTCTAGAAAAGAATATATGGCATGCAAATACTTATTGTATTACTGTTGCAACTTTTCTGTGGATATATTTTTCAAAAGAAAATATATCATGCAAGTTAACAGCAACAAAAAAATAGTATATCCGTTGTGTTCTGTCCATGCAGTGGGGATCAATTTCAATTCTGGTTCACAAGTGAGATTTTGCTGAGAATTCTTGAGTTTGCAGCACAAATTTCCCTTCTCCAGTCTGCTCTCTTGTCTGGTTTAGTTTTATCAGCTTTTTGGCCATTTTAAGCACTACACAGATGAGTTCAGCACGTGGATTATGTCCTCCCAGACTTTATTCTCACTCTTGGCAGATTACCCACGTGTGGTATTACTGAAAAGGCAGCCTTGGGAAAATTGAATTTGCTCACTCCTCTCATTTTCATGTTGACCTTTCCCCATCTCCAAAGTTGTCTCCCAGTTTCAGACAAAAAGGGACTTATCTGTCTCTCTATTCTCTAAAGCTAAGCTTTGCACTTGCGCCCTTCATCTCTCCCATCCCCACTTTCTTTTCCACTTTTCACTCCCATCACCCACACCTTAGGTTTTCCTCTCAAATGCTGTCAAGGCTGTTTTTTTCTTTTCTTTTTTTTTTTAAAAAAAAGCACATAAGAAAACCAAAAATGTCTTTCCTTGACCTTGCTGTCTCTTCCAGTCTATTTATTGCCTCCCTTTTGCAGTAAGACATCTCAATTTCCTCTTTCCACGTACCTCCTTAGCTTTTCAGTCTAGCTTCCTTTCTCCCATACCCTGTTGAAATTGCATTCTCAGGGGGCACCAGTTGTGCCCTTCTAGACAAATCCAAAGAGGTTTTCTTTCCTTCTTTTTCTTTTTGCCTTATTCTTTTTAGTTTCTCAGGAGCACTGGTTTTCTTTCCCTTTGTTCTCACCTGTCCCCCTTTTTTCTTTCAACCCTCCCCTCTGATGAACTTCTCCTTTGGTTTCTTCTTTGGTTTATACTATCTCCTAATTTGGTTTCCCAAACTCATCCACAGCATAGCATCTGCCGCTAAGAGTTTAAGCTCCAACATAAGCCTGCTTGCGGTTGAATTCTAACTCTGTGACTAATTATCTACATGATCTTTGGCAAAGTCATCTCTCAGTGCCTCAGTTTTCCCATCCTTAAAATGGGAATCATACTAAAAGTGCATACCTAGATTTGTTGTAAGAATGAAACAAGAGAGACAATGTAATATTTACCAAAATTTTTGGCACATGTGAGTATTCAATAAATGTTATCTATTAGCATAACAATAAGCCCATTTGAAAAGAACATTTTTTTCCTGTAGGACATATTACGCATGGTACCCAACACAGGAACAGACAATAAATAAATAAATAATTGCTGATAAATAGGCTTATGTCTGTGGTCAGAGGGCCCAGAGAAAGAGGAATGGTGACGGGGCATGGAGGTTCCCAAGTTTCTCAGGTGCTGGAATGCCCTGTTTTTATGGGGTGAGGGGATGTTTTTTTTTCAACCAATAAATCACAAATTGTTGAAAGCTTAAATTGCTTCTTTCAGGACACATAGTGTTTGTTAAGCAGGACGGGGTATTAACCGTTAAAGCTGTAGTTATTGGTGCTGCTTGGCACGGAACTAAATGTCCCATCCTTAGATTAAATGCTGCTCTAATGGAATTGTGGAAGGAAGCGCCTGCAGCTGCACAAGTGTGCAAAGGCTGCTTGGACTCCGTCCATTGAATGATGCCGCCATCTAGTGGCCGCACGGGGAAACGGCGCTGGGCAGGGCCATTTCACTTGGGGCCGGGGAAAGATGCTCAGAATTGCGGTCCCTTCCTAAGAAAGTGTAGACGGAACTCTGGAAATAGGGAAAGAATAAGGGGAAAGCACAGCAAGTGAGAGAAGGGAAAACTTAGCATAGTTTGGGAAAGTAATGGGCCCCATGACACTTGTGTCCCTCTAGAACAACCTTGTCAGTGTCATTCTGGGGTAATACCCCCACCCCCACTCCAAACCGCGGAAACTTTGCCTTTCCCGCCTCATATAATTTCCAACACTTGCCAATACTCTGTTCCGACCCGTTATCCTGAACAGACCCTACTCCACCTTCTAATTTTCCTTCTTCAATGTTAAGAACCCAGGGCTGGGGGAATTTGGCCGAGTCATCACGTTTGGCTTCCACCCCGGGAGCAGCCGCCACCGGCCGCGGTCGCCCAGGACAGCTTTCAATCCCCGCCGGGCAGCGACCCCACGTGACCCCGCCCGCCGCAGGTAAGATGCACTCGGAATTCGCACATCCTTTCTGCAATGTCACTCGGGTCACAGGGGAGTCGAATCCTGCCGAAGGGTGCAGCTATCTAACGTTCTCTTTGTGCAACTGAACTCTGGTCACGAAGACAATGTTTTCTTTCTTTTTCACAAACCAGCTAAATCAACCACTAGCTGTCCGATTATTATTTTATATCAGTGAGGAGCAGAAGGGGAGGGGACCGAAGGGAAGATAGGACAGGATGCTTCAAACTCGGGTGTCTACCCTTTTGTCCTGACTTGGCCACCAGGCAGAACGTTGCCTGGCGGCTGGATATGAGGCTCATTACACAGCGATTTAAAGTATAGACTCTGGAGTGAGTACTCTGCGCCACCAGTACTAGCTAAGGGATTTTGGATGAGTTTAACAATATTCTAACACCCAGTTTCTTCTTTAAAATGGGGATAATTAAACCTACCTTCACAAGATGATTCTGGGGATTAAATAAAATAATTCTTTTTTATTTGAGGATTTGGAACTGGATTTTGGAGAGTTAATGAAAAATAGCTGGTTAAAGCAGAGAATAAAAAATAATTCATTCTTATCTTAAAATATACAATTTCCCAATCTTTAACGTAGGGCCATGGCCCCTTCTTTGAATTTGAATCTACTAGTTGGAATTTCTTTTACTTGTCTATTTTGTATCAGTCACACGCATAATACTTGACCTGTGAGTTCTAGTTTTGGTTTCTTTAAATGTAGTGAGAACTTAAAGATACTTGGGAAGATGTGTGAAGTCACTTTCTGCAGAATCATTCCAGATTATTAAGACTTCTTTTCTAAACCCTTACTATCCACAGCTAATTTAGGCAGTAAAATTTTTTGGCAGGTTCCCACTCTTTACGTCTTTCCAAAACATTCATTCTTGCTTTCATAGAAACAACTTCCTTTTTATGTACACTCATTTTTTACCAGTTTTTATGATTTTTTAATTGCACAATTACAGTAACAATTATAGTTATTAGAAACTGACACTTGAGTAGATAACTCAACTGAAGCTGTACAGGTGGGAGTGGGTATTATCAGCCAAAGCATTGGTTGGGATAGTTCACAGAGGGCCTGGAGAATCACGGTTAACCTGGTAAGTTGACTAAGGGGAGGTCAGGTAAACTGCTTCTACGGCAGTGTATGTAAAGTGCTTCACATGGTTTCTAGCATACAAAAGTAAATGGTAGCTCGTAATACTATTATCACTAGTCATTTCAGCATTGCAAGGATTGCTAGAAATCAAGCAGTTTCTTCCCATCATTTTATAGATGAGGGAAAAAGCCAGAATGGATAAGATCAAAGTGTTTCATGATCTTGACCTTTGTAATATACCTTTTGGTTTCGGTATGTGAAAGGATTATTACTTATAAACCTAATATCTTGCAGGCAGAAGGATTTAAATGTGCAAGGGCGTCTGGGAGTCTGCAACAAGCACAAAACAGGGCGGCTGCCGTGGCTCAGCAGGCAGAGCTCCGACCTGCCATGCTGGAGGTCTGGAGTTCGATCCCTGGTGCCTCCTGCCCATATGCAAATTAAAAAAAAAAAAAAGAAGAAGCACAAAACAGTTATCCAAGTTACCCCTAAATCACGTCCTGTTCAGTGAGACCGGTTAGAGACTAACACAAAGAACTGCAATAGCACCATGAAGGCAAGCTCCGGGGTCTTGGGGGTGGTGACAAGCAGGAGGACGGGGCACTGGTGCACTCATGACGCAGATCGGACAAAATGCCACTGCCCAGAGCCCAGGGGAAGAAGCGTGTGGAAGAAGATGTCCTGATAAAGGGAACCACAAACATAGTCATGACTTTGCTTCAGGTGGCCTCTTGGCCTTGGTCATACTAAAATAGGCAAGTGTGGTGACCAGAGACAGTCACTGTAAAACTCTAACTCTAGCAGCAAAGAAGAGCTGTTTTGGGGTGAGTGGCCTTAGGGGGTAGAGTTAGAACTGCAAAGAAATCTTTGAATCTGTGCACTGTGTTTACGAGCAATTTGTTTAAACTTTCTTCTCTAAATTCCTGTATTGCAACAGGTGGGAATTATCCTTTTGCTTTGATTGGTTTGGGTCTAAAGAAATTGACTTGTTGGAAAGGAGGAGGGTCCTGCAGGCAGGAAGGCACGGGGGGAAATGGTAATCCTTTAGAAGCTGTAAACTCAGAAGACATGGCACTCCAGATGAGGGGCTGTGTGGTCTTGACTTAATTTTTATTTTGCTCTATTTTCTAAGGAAGATTTCTATTTAAGAACAACACAGTAGAAAAGTCTAGAAATCATAGGTGTACAGGTTGATGCCATCTTGATTTTATTTTGAAAGTGAAATCCAATGTGCTTCACAAACATGTGCTAGCAATCTCTTGTTCTCTGCAAAGTCTGTGGCATGTTCTCTTGCTCACTCCCTCAGCCCAGCATCTCCTCTGTCTTCAGGGGCTATTCTCTCCATCCGAATCTCAACCGATGTGTGACCTCTGGTTAGTGGAATTTGCCAGTTCTGGGATTATTTCATCTCTAGTGTAACATATGTGTCAGAATCCCTCAGCAAAATTTATATTTTGGGTAGTGCATTACCTAATTTAACTTGTATGGTCAGTTTAGTTGAACACCATAGGTATGTGCAATCTTGAATAGGGCATGAGATCTTGTTGGTTTGTCCAGGTTACTGTGATGCCTAGATATATCCCAGAGTAATTTGGGCAGTGAATAGAGAAGTATTTGCTCCCTTGGGGAGCTGGGGAGAAAGGAGGAAACATTCAACTTCCTCATTTGGAGAATTTCTGATATTCTTGCAAGCAGTGGGGTCAACCAAATCAACAGGCCGAGCCCTTGATCTTGGGGGTTGCCCCTATGAAACCATTCCTGCAAAAGATAGGCTAAGCCTACTTATAATTATGTGTGAGAGTCACCCCCAGAGAACTTCTTTTTTTGCTCAGATGTTGCCTCTCTCTCTCTCTCAGTGAACTCACTGCCCTCCCCACTACACAGGACATGACTCCCAGGAGTGTAAATCTCCCTGGCAATGTGGGACAGAAATCCCAGGATGAGCTGGGAACATGGCATCAAGGGATTGAGAAAGCCTTCTTGACCAAAAGGGAGAAGAGAGAAATGAGACAAAATAAAGTCTCAGTGGCTGGGAGATTTCAAAAAGAGTTGAGAGGTTATCCTGGAGGATATTCTCATGCATTATATAGATATCCCTTTTTAGTCTATGATGTGTTGGAGTGGCTGGAGGGAAGTACCTGAAACCGTTGAGCTGTGTTCCTATAGCCTTGATTCTTGAAGACGATTGTATAAAGATATAACTTTTACAATGTGACTGTGGGATTGTGAAAACCTTGTGTCTGATGCTCCTTTTATCCAGAGTATGGACAGAGTATCCAGAGTATGAGTGAAAAATATGTATAAAAAAATAAATAAATAATGGGGGGGGGGCAAAGGGTAAAATAAATTAGGTAGATGGAAATACTAGTGGTCAATGAGAGAGAGGGGTAAGGGATATGGGATGTGTGAGTTTTTTCTTTTTATTTCTTTTTCTAAGTAGTGATGCAAATGTTCTAAAAAATTATCATGATGGTGAATACACAACTATGTGATGATATTGTGAGCCATTGGTTGTATACTATGTACGGAATGTATGTGTGTGAAGATTTGTCAGTAAAAAAATCTCCTATATATAATCCCTCAACAAGCTTTAAAAAAAAACCCCACAGTTCTCAGGCCCCTGAATTTCTGATCCAGTAATGTTGGGGTGGGGCTGGAGTTTATAACAGGCACCCCTGGTGTTCTGAGGCAGGTGGCCCAGCCAATACTGTGAAAAATGCTTTGTTTTTCCTGCACCAAAGATCGAAATGAGCCCTGATACCCTGTGAGATTGGACTGGATCCCAGTTTTTATCTGGTGATGGGGGCAGAGGTGGTGAGCTAGAGGTGGGCCTTGGGTATGTCTCTGTCTCTAACCACCAGCTTCCAGAATCTTCCATGCTCACGCCCCTGCGTGAGAGCCTTCTATAACCTTAAATTCTAGATGTGCCTATTAAGAAGTGACTCGGCTGGATGCTTGGCTTCTGAAGCCCACAGAAGCTGCCTTGGATGGCTAAAGCCCTTAGCTGCTGTGCTAATCTTGCGAGTGAAGTCTAGCTTAAAGAATAGGATAGCAGGTTTGTTTTCCTTCTCACTGGAGAGAAGCTTCAGACATGATTTTCTTATGCCTTGAACAGATGCACCAGCTGTTTTTCAATGAAGACTGTGCCCTCCTTGGTGAGGGAGCTTTCCTTCTTTTTTTAAGTTCCCCATGCCCGTTTTAGGTACCTGTCAGCTCTCATCCAGAGCACTTGACCTGAGGAACAGCAGATTCCATTGAAACATAAGGTTGTGAAGAAAAAACCAGCAAGAAACAACCGAACATGTTTTTTGCCTCAATGTGGATTTTAAAACCCCTTTATTCTGGAGAGAAGTGACATGGCAATGCTGTGGGTTCTTGTTCTCAATGCACTGGTTCTCAAAGTGTGTCCCTGGACCAGCACCTCAGTATCACCTGGGAGCGTGTTAGAACTACAAATGATCAGACCCTACCCCAGATGTGCAGAATCAGAAATCTGAGGAGTGGCTTGGGAGCTGTGGTAGAACCAGCTCCTCAGGTGTTTCCAAGGCACCCTTAAGTGTGAGAACCACAGGGTTAATGGTAAAAGCCCAAGGGAATGCTTCAACCAAATAAAGAAACTCTTGCTGAACTCAAATAACAAAATGTAAAAAGAAACTTGCTAATTGTGGGGGTGCAATTTTCTGTTTTGTGTGATTTTTTTTTTTTTTGTCCCCACCATGGCAGCAGTTGGGGGAGGACTGATGGTCAAAGAGGAAGGAGAAACAGGGGCTGGGCTTCAGGGGGTGTCTTCATGCACCCCTCCAGATAGGGGGTGCTCTGGATCCACTTGGGGTGCAAAGATGGCAGGGAAAGCAAATCGCCTTTCAACTGCATGTCAGAGTGTAGTGTTCCAAAGCAGAGCTGTTTAAGAGGGCTGGGCTCTAGCAACTATTTGCATTTAAATAAACTAGATGCTCTCAGTGAGTAGGGATGACCAACTGGTCCCATTTTCTGGGAATTTCCCCGGGATAGCACTGAACGTTCTATGTCCCTCTCAGTCCTGGTAGACAGGGCCAGTGGCTGCCTTTGTGCAGTGACTGCTCGTTGTAATCACTCAGGGAGCTTTAGATAGTACAGATCCCTGGGCCTGCCTCAGAAATATAGTTGGCCTGTTCTGAGATGCAGGCAGGGTAATGGGGCTTCTTTTTTTTTTTTTTTTTTTTAAGAAAAACAGTTTTATTCCCACACCATATGATCCATCCTAAGTGCACAATCAGTGGCCTCTGGTATAATCATATAGTTATGTAATTACCACTACAATCGATATGACAACATTCCCATTTTTTCCAACAAAATGAAAAAATGAATCCCAAAGCTCTCCCTTATATACCCCTATTATTTCCTTTAATATTTTTATGGAGGAATATCCACACACATGCATTCCAACCATATCATGCCGTCAGTGTCTCCCAATAACGCCACCTAGCTGTATATTCTTCACCATGATCATTTTTTAGAACATTTGCATCACTCCAGAGAAAGAAATAAAAAGAACTCATACATTTCATGCTCCTTATCCCTCCCTCTCATTGACCCACAGTATTTCAATCTACCCAATTTTTACCCTTCATCTCCCCCTGTTAATTATTTATTTTTGTCCTTTTTTTATTTTCTTTTTTATTCATCTGTCCATATCCTGGATAAAAGGAACATCAGATGCAAGGTTTACACAATCACACGGTCACATTGTAAAAGCTATATAGTTACACAGTTCTCTCCAAGAATCAAGGCTGCTGGAACACAGCTCAACAGTTTCAGGTACTTCCCTCTAGCCTCTCCAATATGCCATAAACTAAAAAGGGAAATCTACATAATGTGTAAGAATAACCCCCAGGATAACCTCTCGACTCTGTTTGCAATCTCTTAACCATTGAGACTTTATTTTGTCTCATTTCTCTCCTCCCCCTTTTGGCCAAGAACGTTTTCTCATTCCCATGATGCCGGATCCTGGCTAATGCCCAGGAGTAAAGTCCCTTGTTGCCAGGGAGAGTTACACCCCTGGGAGTCATATCCTATGTACGGTGGGGTGGGGTGGGAGGGGGGTGGGCAATGAGTTCACTTGTCAAGGTGACTTAGAGAAAGAGGCCACATCTGAGCAACAGAAGAGGTTCTCTGGGTATAACTCTTAGGCATAATTATCAGTAGGCTTAGCTTCTCCTTTGTAGAAATAAGCTTCACAGGGGCAAGCCCTAAGATTGAGGGCTCAGCCTATTGAATTGATTGTCCCCACTGCTTGTGAGAATATCAGGAATTCCCCAGATGGGGAAGTTGGACTTTCTCCCAAGTCCCCCAAAAGGACTTCAGAAATATTTTAAAATTCTCTGCCCAAATTACTCTGGATATATCAGGCATCACACTAACCTGACAAACCAACAAGATCTCATGCCCTATTCAAGATTCCATATACTTATCGTGTTCAACTAAACTGACCATACAGGTTAAATTAGATAGTGTGCTAGCCAAAATATAAATTTTTCACCAAATAAACACCTTTTCACTGGGGTCTTTAAAAATTTCTTAGATAATGCTAATGCACCCAGGGTTGATAAGCACTGTAGCTGCTTGTCCGTCATTTCTCCTAGTTAAGACAAAATAGCAGGAGAGGCGGGGCAAGATGGTGGCTTAGTGAGGTGTGGAATTTAGTTCGTTCTTCAGAGCAGCTAGTAAATAGCCAGGAACAGTACAGAGCAGCTGTTGGGGCCACATCAGTGACTGGACACACAGCGTACACCAGTCTGGACCAGGTGGAACAGCTGAGACCCAACACAGAACTGTAAGTCCCCCAAGCTGCGGAGGCTGGTACCCCTCCCCCATGGGCATGGCAGGCTCATTTCCTGAGGGGAAAGGAAGCAGACTTTACTGGTAGCAAGGGCTTAGCTCAACCAAGCTCCAACTGAGGAATTAATGAACAAATTTTGACTACTGAAAATAGGCCCCCAGCACAGATAATCCTGGAAAAAGCACTAAAGATACTAGGAGTTTTTGCCCTGGTAGAGAAGGGGTGAGGCTGATGGGGGAAAAAAAAAAGAGAGAGAGAGACTTTTTTGGTCAAACGGAACAAAATACTGGAAAGGGGCTGGACCCCAAAGTAGACAGAACCTGGGGATACATAGAGTCACTTACCAACTTAAGCTCTTTATTGACAAACTTGAGGAGAAGGGGTCTGGCTTTGAAAAGGCTTGTTTTTGCTTTTTTTTCTACTCCTGAACAGCTCATTAGGTAGAACTGGAAGCACTCTCAGGCTCCAGTACTGCCCCAGGCAAGGGTGGAATTAAGCTAGTCTGAGAGACAAGGTAAGTAGTCAGGTGAAAGGAATTAATTCCTTAAAGGGTATATCTTTCCCAAGAGAAAGGTGGGGCCTAGCTCAAATGGAATCCCTCCTTCAAGAAATTTCCAGGGACTAGAAAACTGAAGCAATTAAAGACATCCTATAACCTCACCTCTGTCTCCACCCCACTCCCAGCAGGAAGAGTCTACTGAAATTAAAAGTACCACATCACTGTATGCTGGTGGAAAGCCACAGGCAGGCAAGTGCTACAAGCTGGGCAGGATAGAAAACCACAGAGTCTAGAAGCTTCATAGAAAAGTCTGACAACTGCTAGGTCTCACCCTCAGAGAAAACTGATGCTGGCTACTCTTTCTCCATGAAATGTGGGTCTGTCTGGTCTGGAGACATCTGACTGGGGTCTAAAATATCAGAGAAGACCCTCCTCAAAAAAAAAAGGCTCCATATAGGCAGGCAAGAAACAGAAAAACAAGAACTGAAACATTCTGATTAGTTAAACAGAACCTATGCTAGAGGTCTAGAATAAGTTGGACTGAATGTCAAAGAACAGACAGAGAATGAAGCCATCCAGCAAGAAATCCTAGGTAAAAGAATGAAAACAAGCTCCAGAATAAGCTAATTAAGGAAATCAAATTACTAGACACCAGCAAAAAATAACGAGTCATACTAGGACTGTTCCTCCCGGTCAAAAGAACAAACCAACACTTCAAATGAGATACGGGAGTTGAAAGAACTAATTCTGGATGTTTGAACAGACATGGAAAATCTCATCAAAAATCAAATCAAAGAGTTGAGGGAGGATATAAAGAAGACATTGGGCAAACGAAAAGAAGAACTCAAAGGTTTGAAAAAACAAATCACAGGATGAACGGAAATGAAAGGCACAATAGAAGAGATAAAAAAATGGAAACCTACAACAATAGATTTGAAGAGGCAGAAGAAAGAATTAGTGAACTAGAGGCCTGGACATCTGAAATCTGACACACAAATGAAAATACAGGGAAAAAAATGGAAAAATATGAGCAGGGACTTGAATAACAACATGAAGCACACAAATACATGTGCTGTGAGTGTCCTAAAAGGAGAAGAGAAGGGAAAAGGAGGAGAAAGACTAATGGAGGAAATAATCATCAAAAATTTCCCATCTCTTATGTATTAATATGTATTAATAAAAGGAACAATTCAACAGGAAGACATAATAATCATAAATATTTATGTACCAAGCCAGAGTGCTCCAAAATACATCAGGCAAACACTGACAACACTGAAGGGAGAAATAGACACCTCTACCATAATAGTTGGAGACTTCAACTCCCTGCTCTTATCAATAGATAGAACATCTAGAAAGAGGACCAATAAAGAAACAGAGAATTTGAATAACATGATAAATGAACTAGACTTAACAGGCATTTTCAGAACATTACACCCCACAATAGCAGGATACACATTTTTCGTAGGTGCTCATGGATCATTCTCAAGCATAAACCATATGCTGGGTCACAAAGCAGGTCTCAATAAATTTAAAAAGATTGAAATCATACAAAACCTTTCTCAGATCATAATGGAATGAAGTTGGAAGTCAATAACTGGCAGAGAGCAAGAAAATTCACACATATGAAGGCTAAAGAACACACTCTTAGGAAGAAATTACAAGAGAAATCAGTAAATATCTCAAGGTAAATGAAAATGAAAACATATCAAAATTTATGAGATGCAGCAAATGCAGTGATAAGAGGGAAATTTATTGCCTTAAATGCCTATATTAAAAAAAGAAGAAAGAGCAAAAATCAAGGAATTAACTGTTCTCTTGGAAGAACTGAGAAAGAACAGCAAATTAAACCCAAAGCAAACAAAAGGAAAGAAGTAACAGAGATTAGAGCAGAATCTGGAGCCCCCTCTTGAGACCAAAGGAATCAGAATCTGCATTTTAAGAAGTTGCCAAGGTGACTCCCTCGTGAGTACACTGAAGTTTGAGAAACTCTCATTTATACCAGTGGCCCCAAGTCAGCCAGGAGATCAGAATCACTGAGCAAGCTATATTTATAATATAGATAACCTATTTTTATATCATCTATTTTATTTATAAAGTTTTATTTATAACATATATTCTAAATGCTACATGAATTTATGTACATAGCGAAATTACAAACTGTATATATAAAAAAAGAGTGAAAAATGAAGTCTCCTTCCTAACTCAGACCCTCAGTTTTCCACCCCAGAGGTGACCATTGTTAAAGTTTCTTGGATATTCTCTCCTGTTCTATGCCTAGGCAGCATGTGTGTAAATATTTGCTTCCCTCCCTCATTTTGTTTTTTACATGAATGATTGCAGATGTGCACACTGATTTGCATTTTTTCATTCAACAGTATATTTCAGAGATCATTTTCGCATATAGGGTCTGCCCAATATTCTTTGTAATGACTGCACAATAGTCATCCTATATTTGTACTATACATATAATGTATTTATTTTACTACTATTGGAGGGCATTATGGTGTTCATCACGATGCTACGGGATCACCCTTTATGTACTTTCACCATATGATGTGTGACTGTCCCTGCAGGCTGGAAGAATTGCTGAGGGAAAGAGTGTGTGTGCATTTTGAAATTGTGAGAGAGAATACCAAAATTCCCTCCAAAAAGTAGTGCCAATTTACATTCTTGGGAGTATCACAAAACATAAAATTTCAGACTTCTCTCTACTTCATCTCATGACAATCTCTGTGTTTGTGGCTCAGGAAACTGCATTTTATTTGGTGATTTTGATGCCAGAAATCTATAGAATGGCATTGGAGAGCCAGAGGGCAGATCCTGCCCCCACGCTGGTACTGCCCTTGGGCTGCCTTGAATGGCTGTTTTATCTTTTATGTGACTGTCCCAACTCCTCTCCCAGGTGAAATCTTCCTAAAGAAGGTCCTCAGGAATTTTCCCTCTTTATAGTTCTCTCCTGGCACAGAGCTTAGTATAATGATGTTTGTGGGTGATGATGGTTGGAAATGTTTTTGTGGGCTCATGTAATGATTTTGCATTTTCAGTTCCATGGACCAAAGACCAAGAAGAATCCTGGGCCAGGCCCTTTGCGTCCCCACCTCCCAGCCCAAGAAGAAAAGGACTCCCATGATGTCTTTCTTTTCAAAGGTTTGATACAAAATATTAAGAACAAACATCCCTTTCTGCAGCCATTTTGTAAGATGTGTGCCTGCTTGGTCTTAGGTTTACTGGGCCCACTCCCCTGAGGTTCCTTCTCCCCCAAAACATCTAACAAGAGCTTGTGTAAAGTGGATAAAACGTTTATAAGATAACAGGAAGATTAGTTGAGAAGAATTTAACTTGCTATTGACTTAATACAAATATAGAATGGGCTACAGTTAGTATTCAGAAATGATAATGAGGCTTGGTAATCTCCAAAGCTCCTGATAGGGCTTGTAGAGACTACTGCTGGGATCTGGTCTCCTGCCCTTACCAAGGCGCAGTGTGGGCGTGGCCTTGGTCTTTGATCTTGTCTCGTTCTTTCATCTTGGTCCTGATTCTGGCACATGTTGCCAGATCCCATGCCCCACAGAACCCCTGGGCCCTTCCTGGTCTCAGTGCACATATACTCAGTACAAAGGCTAATCCCCTCCTGTCCTACAGTGACTTAGAGGTCAGTCCTTGAAGTACAGGTGCCTGCATCAGAGAGATGTTTGTGGTGTGCTCTGCTACTTGTATCAGGTGCTGTTGAGAGGTCAAAGGAGATGAGTCCTGAGAACTGCCCCTTGGGTTTGGCCACATGGCTAGGGTGGGGTCATCAGCCTCCTTGCTGCAGGCTCAAGAGAGGACGGGAGAAAGCAAGGACAGACAACTCTTTCAAGCTGTTTAGCTACAAAACACAGCAGAAAAATGGGGATGAGCTGGGGGAGAAATAAGGGTCAAGGAAATCTTCTTTTAAGGTGGGAGAAACAACAGCCTATCTTTTATTGTGAAAGAAATCCAAATTCTCCACTCCCATCAACACTTAGAAAAGCTACCACACCCACAGCTGTTCTAGAACTTCTCTCTCCATCTTCCCGTGAATTATTTTTCTTCCCTCTTTCTCCTTCCTCCATGAATTTCTTCTTCACATGGATTACACTAACATTTCCATTCCCCCCACACACACACACAAAATCAGGCATCTTTAGGTAGAGGAAGAGGGGTAAAACTGAGCTGCAATCACAGGAGTTTCTTTAGAGGGCAGGACTGGGGATGGGCTAGGGTATGGCTCTAAACACTCCAAATAACATTTTTGACCCACCACACAGGTCTCCTGGAAACTGAGGTTTCAGAAGCGAGAGTCTCTGAAGAACCTGCTCTTCATTTTGGCAGAAAGAGCCCAGGACCCTAGTGCTAAAAAGCGCTACATGGCCATGAAGGGTCTGGGAACCGTGGCCTGGGAAGCCCCAGACAAGGTATGAAAGGAAGCAAGAGCTCAGTCGACCTCCCACACTATCCCTAACCCGGCGGTGAGGAATCCCCAGCGCAAGGATGAGATACCCCATATACTGGTTCTGCATTGCTGTGTAACAAAGCAACACACATTTGTTATCTCACAGTTTTGTGGGCCAGGAGTCCAGACATGGCTCACAGGGTCCTCTGCTCATGGTCTCACAGGCTGCAATCCAGATGGCAGCCAGGTGGCCTTCCTTTCTGAAGCTCGGGGATTTCTTCCAAGTTCACTGGTTGCCAGCAGAATTCCGTGCCTTGTAGTTGTAGGACTGAGGTCCCTGTTTTCTTACTGGCTATCAGACAGGGCCACTCTCAGCTCCTAGAGGCCACCTGCAGTTCCCTGCTATGTGTTCCTCTCTCAGGCCCTGTCACAATGTGGCAGCCAACATCTTCAATACCAGCAGGATGGTGTCTCTCATGTGT
Source organism: Myrmecophaga tridactyla (assembly GCA_004026745.1). Lineage (NCBI taxonomy): Eukaryota > Metazoa > Chordata > Mammalia > Pilosa > Myrmecophagidae > Myrmecophaga > Myrmecophaga tridactyla. The sequence continues at coordinate 62,782 of PVIY010007573.1, read as the reverse complement.
GTGCTAAGATAGAGTCTTATATAATGAAATCACAGGAGAGACACTCCGTCACTTTGCCACATTCTGTAGGCTGGAAGTAAATCACAGGTTCCTCCCAAACTCAAGGGGAGATTGTAGAAGGACCTGATTCACTGGGGGTCATTTGAGAGTCATCACATCTCAGCAGCATCAGGAAATAAGGCTATAGGTGGGATTACCATCTGGTTGAGCTTTGGCCTTGTAGTGAATTTGAATGACATTTTTAGTAAAAGATGGTCATCCTACCTCCTCCGTTAGCATCTGTCACCTTCAGTGACAATTCCGTGTCCTCCTACTATGAGGGAACCTAGTGCTCCCAGGTCCACCATACTCCTTGACATGCCCTACCCAACCTTGCCCATACAGAACACACTCCAAACTCCTCTTCTGTTCTCCTGTCAAGACTGATCCTTTGCGGCACAAGACCTTACAGGTTAACGGAAGCATCTGTGCTTTAATGAGAATTGTGTCTGATCCTGAAGATCATGGTCTTTAGGGCTGAGTCTTAGGTTACTGTAAGATTAGAAGTGGCATTGCTTTTCAACTCCTGCAGAGCAACTTCTGTGCTACTCATGCTTTTCAAACCTTCATAACAGGTGAGAAAATATAAGAAAATCATCCTGGACCTGCTGGTGCATGGACTGTATGACCCCATGAGTTCTGACGTCATCCACGAGAGTATGAAGACACTGACCATGATCCTGGGCAAGCTCCAGGGGAAAGGGTTGGGCTCCTGCTTTATGGACATCACCCTTCAGACCAGGACTTTGTTAGATGATGTAAGTGAGAAGAACCAAGGAAAATTCTGGGCTATTAAAATCATAGTAGAATTGGAGATGTGAGCCCTTGTTTAGAAAACAAGATCCCTACTATGGATTTATTGATTATAAATGATACTGATTATAAATAAATCTTATTGAGAGGCTGCTACTGTGCTGGAGGTCATGAGGTCATGTGAAGATGACCACCCTCAAAGAGTTTTTATTTTAGTAGAGAAGTGACTGCATGTAGTCTTAGGAGGAGGGTGGTGGCGATGCCAACGTGTATTCAGTGCTCTCATATGAAGGTAAAGACAACTAAATAGCATTCAGGGAGCAGTCACTGTGTGCCAGGCAATTTATATGGATTATTTCAAATAATCCACTTTTACCTTCACTATTCTTCACTATTACCCTGGGAGGGAGATACTATTATTTTCTTCATTTTTTAAAGGAGGAAATCAAGGCACAGAAAGTATTGGGGACTTGCCCACAGAGACAGCAAATGAATATGAAACCAGACTTCTGACTGCAGGGCTTGAACCTAAATACCAGGTGACAGGACAGGATGGGCCTAAGCAGGGCACAGATGCGTGCACAAGGGGCTCGGATGGGCGAGAAATTACCTCTAGATAGAGTGAAGGAAAGACCTCACAGAAGGGGTGGGGTTCCCTCAGGGCGTTGAAAGATGGGGAGGATTTAATAAACAGAAGGGGAGAGTATGCACATCAGAGGAAACAGCCTGAGCAAAAAGTCCATTGTTAGGTTGTTGAGTCTGAAATGGTGAAGAGTCTGAGAAACCCCACTTGTAAGCTAAGAAGTGAGCCTGCTGCCATTTTATATTTGTGTGTATACATATCTACACACACATACCTACAATCACACCCACTTACCGAAGGACAAGACTTAAGGACCAGGGTGCGGATGTTTTATTTACTCACAGAGCATCTTGCATTAGTTCCTCACATCCTAATTCCCTAATAGAGTGACACATGAGAGCCAGATGTACCTCCCCACGTGAGAGGAAGAGGAACTCTGAAATTATGAAACTTGGTGCTTATTTAGGAGCTGCTCGCCTATCGGCCCCTCCTCCCTCTAGGGTTGGGGGCTGGGGGGACGTTTGCTTTGTAATGTTAACCAGTCCTCTCTAGGGAAGGGGAGGGGGAGAGCAGGTCTCTACTTCACCACCCGGGAATGCAGGCAAATGTACCAGAACAGGACATCTCTAAATCTCTCCAGAGGTGTTATCTTTCATTTATAAGTCTTGTTTGCCATTCAATCATTTTCTAAACACAGATTGCCAGTAATTGTTGACCAGAAAGCCGTGGCTAGGTAGAAACATGAATATATTGGTGGGAAGTTGCTCCCCAACATTTTATATCTCTCTTATAGCACTCTTCACTCCCAGCCCACACCATGCTCGCTTGTGCACACTTCCCTCCATTAGATGATTGTCAGACTCCCTGGGGAGCAGAATCCTGAACATCTTGTAGCATTAGGGAAGTGCTTTGGAAAGAGTACATTCTCACTAAATGATAGCCGAAATGAATTAAATTCACACTCAGTGGTAGAGCAGTGAAGAAAACAACATGAGGCCAGTTCTGTATGTGATACATGCTAAAAATGTTTTAAAATACTTCTCAAAATGATCAGTGGTCCTCAGTTTTGTGAATCTCTGTGACCCCCAGATCTTCTGGGTGCTTCCCTGAAGGGGCCCCTCTAGCCCTGTTCCCTCGGGTTTGCCAGGGGCAAGACAGGCCCAAGAATCACTGATATACAAATCAGTTACTACCCTAGTTCTCTGTTATTGACAGTGTGACTCTGGGCAAGCCACTTAAACGTGCTGGGCTTTGGTGCCTCTCCTGGAAAAGGTGATGTTGGCACCAGACAGCTGACCTTGGAGAGAAGGAAAGGGCTGAGCCCACAGACAGCCCCAAATCAGACTAAAGGCAGCAGGAGTGGGGAGGTGTTGGGGAAGAAACAATTGTTTTTTCCACCTCAAATGGAAGAAACTCAGACTAAAAGTAAAAAGAGATGACCTGTCAGAAATTCTGGGCATAATAAACAAGAGACTGGGCAAATAAATTCTGATGCAGCCAAAACAAAAAACAAAAAGAAAGAAAGAAAAGAAAAAGAAAAAAGAATGAAAGCTCTCTTTTCATATTGACATGGAAACAGCGCCAAGAAAGATTGAAAAATCAAGATGCGTTAACAATGGTATGGTATGCTTCTATTCATGTAAAATAGTGGGAAGGGAATATGAAATATATATCTTTTATTTTTTTCATTTTAATTTTCTGGAGGGATACACACAAAACATGATATTTCCTGTTGGGAGTGGAAAATTTGGTGGCAGGTGAGAGGATAGGAAAGAGACTTTTTTTATATAGCCTTTTTTTGTTTATTTTGAATTTTGAACCATGTGAATATATTGTGTCTCCTGAACATTAAATAACAATAAAATAAAATAAAAAGAAAGAAAAGAAAAGCTGGGAAAATGGAAACATGTTAGTGACTCCCAGTCTCACGGTGTTTGCTGGGGAAGAGGTTTGCTGATGACTTCAGCCTCCCCTGCCTCGCCCTCCCTGCTCAAGGCCTCGGAGAGGATCTGATGGCCGGCCCTGTAAGGTACAATGACATATAGCTGGCTGAGATGTTCTCTGATGCAACTACCTTCTGGTAATGACCTGAGTTTTGCTGTTGTTTTGTTGGCGGGGGACCCACAGGAGAATGACAGTCTGAGATATTCGGCCTTCGTCTTGTTTGGGCAGTTGGCTGCCTTTGCTGGGCGGAAATGGAAGAAATTTTTCAGCCATCAAGTTAAGCAGACACGAGATTCCCTCCTGATCCATTTAAGGGATAGAAATCCCCAGGTTGCCAAGGTAAGAGCATGACTCTCCAATCAATCGGATGAAATCTCTGCGCTGTTCACAAAGGGTGCTGGGGTACAGCTCTGTCACCTTGAGATGCCAAACCCTCAGGTTCCTGGCAGTTCTGTTGTGGCTGCATAGCAGCCTATCCGTGTGACTTCTGGAAAAGTACCTCTTCGACGTGTAATCTCTGTTTGGCACTGTTATTTTCCATTAGTTTCTGTACCACCTGCCTGATATCAGCCCTTGTGGATGTTAGAAAAGCTCGGGTGAATGGAGGGTGGGGAGGGAGAGGCAGAGGTTTAACCAGGGGCTGCAGCCCCCATAATGGTGATATTTATTCACGCCCAGCTAGCTTTTGTCACTGTGCAGAGTAAATTTCCTGCCCCTGGCTTCTTGATTCCTAATGAACTTTTGCTTTATGCTTGGAGGAAATGTGTCCTGACAGGGTTGGGGCACCCTCAGACCTCCTTTGGAGTAGGACCAAGTGAGTTGTTCAAAACCAGTAGCACTTAAACTCTTTAAATAAACCAATTTGCTTCATTGGGAACATTGGGTCCCACCAAACCACTTGCCTTCTTTAAATTTGCATGAGAGAGAGAGAGGTTGAATGATGGGAATCCGGTACTACCTTTATGAGACAGAAACACACAAGGGTTGTGGTAAACGATAAAGCTAGGCCCTTCCTCCCAGTCCTCAAATTATGGTCCTGGTCATTTTATAAGCCCCAGCCCTTTAAGGCTCAGTTATTGAACTACCCGGAAGTAACTTTCACACTCTCCGGGGCAGCTTTCCTTGCATGGGTTGTAGAACTCTCTCATATTTTTGACAATAAGATGGCAATGTCATTTTTTCTCAGGCTTGCAAAACAACTTTTCGAGCCTGTTCCCCATATCTGAGACCGAGGAAGGGATACAGCTTCCAGAACGAAGAAGAGCAGAGGAACCCTAAACTCTGCCGACAGCTGGTGAGTGTGCAAGGGGAGGAGAGCGGGTTCCCCCATGCCCATCTGCTGGGGGTTTTACACTCCCACACTAGGGAGTTATCCCATAAAAGGGCTCAGAAACAATTAGCCATCTATTGTGATTGACCCATCAGGCGATGTAAATGGCAAAATGCCTGGAGGACCAAGTACAAAGGACACTGGCAGTTCCACTTCAGACTAGTAGATGAGAGCAGATAATAACACCTCCCCCTTCAGCATCCAAGCCTGGGCTTGCTGTTTCTCCTCGTGCTCTCCATTTGACAACTGTCTACTATTCAGTCAAGGAGTTTTACTGAATCCCTCCCTCTGTTCATTTCTTTCAGAGCCACTGTCACCCAGAGCTCCTGCAGTTCTTCTATGCAAATAAGATTCTGTAAACACAGGGCAGCAGGGAAACGGTCCTACGTGAGCTCCTACTGTATCCCCCCCTTTAAATTCACCAGATGCCTCCTCTGCTTGTCTCTTGTGGTTATACTAGAAAAGTGGATGTTGGGCGAGAAACTGATGACAAAACTAATACCGTGGATTTGTACCCAAGGTACAATTCTGAATCACTTTCACATATCTCATTTTCTCCCCAAACAAATTTGATGAGAAGACACACATTTACTTTAAAATATTTGAAGTATATGTTTACTCAGTGCTTATTTCTCAACCTTTTCCTTCCTGAATACACCTGTCACCTGTTTTTTTATTTTAAATACTTACATATTTTAAACATTTAATTTCTGAGGCTTAAGAAACTAATTGTTATCTTAAGTTTAATTTTTTTTATTTTTAAAATTTTTCTATTGATAGTTTTTCTTGCCAAGATTCATTTTTATTAAGCTACCAAGAAGGTGACTTGGTGGGGTGATTTAGCAACCTTCAGCAGTCATTCATCCTCCAAGGACATCCCAAACAAAAATTAATAAGAGAGAAATATTACATATAGCTAGCACGTGTCAAAAATCCTCAGACTGATGATAACTTATAAATAATAAGAAACATTTAAATGAGTGTGTTTATAATGTATCAGATACTACCTAGTGCTTTGCAAGTATTATTTAATACACCAACCCTATGAGATAAGATACTACTACTATCCTTATTTGATAGATGAGGAAATCAAGGCACAGAAAAGTTAAGCAACTTGCCCAAGATGACACAGTAAATGGTGGAGCCAAAATTTAAACCCGAATAGTCTGACTTCTGTAATGCACACTCAGCCACCACGCTATGCTGCCTCTTTACAGAATAAGTGACGGATGGTTAGAAAGGTTAAAAACAAGCAAACAAACCAACTTCTGCTCATCTATAAAACCCAGTTTGACTTTTGCTTTTATATGTATTAAGTATTTTTTTCATTCATTTATGTGAGCTACATTTGTATTTTTATTAATCACAGCTTGGCTATTTTGTCAATTTTTTTGGTGATCAATGCCAATTATTTGGTGCTCACACCACTCTTATAAAAGATTTCCTAGACACTTTTATGCCTCTGCTCAGTTTGTTCTTTCTGCTTTGAAGCTCCCCTCCCTCTTTGCCCTGGGTGCTCCCCCATGGCTCTCCCACCCCTCCTCGACCCCACCCACACATTCACATGTATCTCTTAGTCACTCTCCAAGTAATTCAAATGTCAAGAAAAAGCCCTCATCTTTGAATTCCCAGAACATTCTAGCATTCTTATACCACCTAACATGTTTCATCTCTTCTAAAATTTTTTAGCTAGATGTCTCTTTTTTCCCCATTAGTTTATGAGCTGCTGGAAGCAGGGCCCTATCTTCTATATCTCTAACTCCCACAAGACCTCAGATGTGCTCAGTAAACGAATGTTGACTAGAAGAAAAAAAAAGTCATCTGAGGCTATTATTCCTTCTTGGGAGGAGCCCATTTTGATAAATGAAGGTCATAAGTTCACTCCTTACAACCAATAAAACAGATTACCTTTATGCTTATGAATTTTTAAATTTCCTTTTCCCCATAAGATGCCTGTTAATTTGAAAGTCAATCTAAAAGTACTGCTTTGACATTTCTTACTTTCAGACATTGCTATAGAACAGTTAAATGAATAAAAGGAAGAAAAAGGAAGGTTCATGTGCCAAGTGTCCAGGGTAGAGATATGCATAAAACTGGTCCTTGCTTTCAGGTTGCTCATGAGATGAGTCTTTCAAAGAGTGAGGGGAGATGTAAAGGGCAAAGGGGAAGGTTAAGAAGCTAACTGGTGCAAACAGTGTTATTAGAGTGAAGAAAATCCTGTGAAATCCCAGTGAGTAGAGTAATTACCTGGGGGACTGCTTCACATGTCATAAGCCAAGCAGTCTTATAAATAAGGCATGGGTACACATTTGTCTCTCCTGTATTTTCCAAGTTTTCTGCAATAAGCATATATTACCTTTCTAATCATACAAACACATGCAAGAGATGGTCTGTTAAAATACAAAAGAAATGCCTACCGGTTTGTAATATGATGGTGCTTCAGAAAGCCTGGGATGGCTCTTCTTCATGCTCAATACAATGCATTTATCTTTGCCCTGTTGTGACATTTTTTGCTTCATCCTGTTGACAAATAATGAATAAAATGCTTATGGCTGATTATCAGTTTATTTATGTTACTGAACTTACATTATTGCACACTGACCATAGTAGAGTAAATTATTTGCCCCTGTATTTTTGGGTTAAATGCTTTTAGAAAAGCCTTGGACTATAGATAAACCCAAAGCGTCCCAATTTACGAAGGAGGAATATTTGATACACAAGGGTCCTTATAAAGTTAAGGACATACTCTAGGGTCTGACTTTTTTTTGTTTATTGTAAAAAATAACATTTATATAAAAGCAATATATTTCAAAGCACACCGCAACAATTAGTTGTAGAACAGATTTCAGAGTTTGGTATGGATTACAATTCCACAACTTTAGATTTTTACGTCTATCTGCTCCAAGACACTGGAAACTAAAGGAAATATCAGTATAATGATACAACAATCATACTCATTTTTTTGTTAAGTCCTATCTTCTCTGTTATAACTCCACCTTCTCCTTTGATCTTTCTCCCAATCTTTAGGGGTGTTTGGCCTATACCCAGTCTAACTTTTTCAGGTTCAAGTCGATGATATTGGATAGGGGGATGGAACTGGTTGATATTCTGGAGAGGCTAGCCCCACTGGGTTTCAGGATTTACTTGGCCTGGGAATGCATCTGGAGTTTGTAGGTTTTGAAAAGTAATCACAGTGCATGGAACCTTTGTAAACTCTCAGATAAAGCCCTTGGCATGCTTCAGAGCTGGCAGGAATGGTTTTGGTTAGGGGTTGGCAAACCATGACAAGCAACAATGTCTAGTGAAGCTTGCATAAGAGTAGCCTCTAGAATCTGTTTGAACCCTCTCAGCTACTCTGATACCTTATTTGTTACAATTCTTTTCCCCCTTTTGTTCAGGAAGATACTATTGATCCCATAGTGCCAGGGCCAGGCTCATCCCTGGGGGTCATATCCCATGTTGCCAGGGAGACTTTCATCCCTTTTATCCCATGTAGGGGGGCAGTCTCAGGCCTGACATTTACGATTCTTTATAGTATGATACCAACCTTTCATTTCCCATGGCTCTCCCTCAATTTCTACTGCCTGGAAGGCTCCACCCTCCATTTCCTTATTTCTACCCACCATTCCCACCCCCTCGGCTGATTCCAGATGTCGTCTTCTTGAGGGATAGAGCAGAGAGGTTGGTGTGAATCTGGCTCTGCCACTCAGCTGTGTGGCCCTGGGCAAGCCAGCACACCAAGCCCGTTAGCTGATCTGTGAAATGGAGAGAACCCAACTCATAGAGATGCTGTGCTACAAGGATTCAATTAGATAACACTGAGCACTTAGCACAATGCTTGGCACATAGCAGGTGCTAAGGAAATGTTAGTTTGACCCCTCAGCCCCAACCAGCTTTCCAGATATGTTTTCTTCACTTCTTGAAGATGCAGGTTTCAGAGAGGTCCATTCTGGCTAGCCAGATGGGGATTTGTATGTTATCTGATCCTCTCCACCAAAATGATAGGTGTCCTTGGGGACTTCTGTGTTACCTATTCCTTACCAGGTCCCCAAGAGTATAGCTTTGAGCCTTGCCCAGGATGGGCATTCTGTAAAGAGTGACTGAATCTATTGAACTGCAGATGCTAGCTAGTGCCTTGACCAAGCATGGCTCTGTCACCTGCAAGGCTTTGGAATAGCTCAATACATTTATGTAAAATGAGAATCATAACCAAATGAGAATAGCAAATTGTTCTTTCTTAACTGGCCCATTGTTGGGGTTTTATGAATGTTCAGAGTAGGAGCAGTGCCTTTTAATGCTCCCAAGATGGTTTAATTGGGCTCTGTTCATTTCATCCTAATATTCTCAACAGTTCTGTTAATAATTTTGTATTGTATCTGCTCTGTGATGTCTTGTTAATAATTAACACCCCTGGTTTTGTTTCTGGTTATGACTGCTATAATCGTGTTCCTTTCAAGCAAATGAATTTCCTGCAGCAATTTGCAAATGTTAACTAAGTAATGGCCCAAGTATTCCCTGCAAGAAGAAATGTTTTTCTGAAATGTAGACCAGAGACTTAAAATGTCATTTCCTAAAGCTTGCTGCTGGAAGCACATGTCTGCCACAGTAAACATGCAACCAGAAATCCAAAGCTTCTCCACATGCCTGCACTGACTGTACCAGGAGATAGAACCAATATGAAAAGGAAAGAAGCTCAGCTCTCAAATGATACTTGCTCTAAGGACAATCTCTGAGAGCTTCAGTTTCGTCATCTGTAAAATGGGGGTAAAACTCATAGCATAAGATATTCTGATGCTCAAATGAGATAGTCTGTGTAAATTGTGAAGTGTTATTTCAAATGAAGTATTTTTATTTACATGATAGCAACATATTATTGAAGCCTATTTTGTAAGGGGAAGTATGGAAAGAATGGAAGAGAATATTACCACAGACCCCAATTTAAAAGAAATGAACAATCTGGTATGAAAAAAACCTTTAAAATATAAAAAGAGTAAAATTAGGTATTACATGTTCTTTTATATAAGGCCACTTCTCCAGGTAACAAGCACACCTGTTACAAGAGATGCAGTGTTCATTTTACAAGTTTAACATCTATTTGTATAATTTAGTTACACCAAACCTTTTTGATATAAGAATAACATTCAGACATTGTAGAACACCTGGTAACCTCCCTTTGGATTACTCTGATTTTGAATCAAGTTTAACTCAAGAACAATTTGAATCCACTCTGGAAAAAGGAAGCAAGTTTTCAATACATTTGGATTTCAGTCTGCTAGAGTCACAATTTATTTGCCAGCAGCTCACAAGTAAACCCATGGATCTGAATTTCTAATGGACAAGAAAATCTACACAATGCAGATCTGAGGCTAGTAAGCTCATTTTATTGTTTAAAGGAACAAAAATAATATCTTGTATTAAAACATAGTTTACTTGTTTGGATGGTTAAATTGCTTTGTTTATAAGTGGGGCTTCTTTTCATTAACTATCATTAAATAAAAAGAGCGGAGATTTTTAAATTAAGATCAGGAAAATGCAGAGTAGCATCTTTTTAATTCTAAAACACCTTGCCCTACCTGGGTCTGTGTTTATAACTTGATGTAATTATTGGTCAACCTCATTGCTCTTGTCTTTCCCATGAAAAGGAATGACTGATCCATCATTTTGGATTTCATAAGGTTTTTTATTAAATAACTGTTTAAACTGGCATGTCAATATATACGGTTGGCCTGGAAGTTAAAGCCAGTAATTTTTTATTTTGCTTGCTGCAAAACTGTCCCCAACTGGTTGGTGACTCCAGGTAAGACATGTCCTTTTTCTGCCTGTAGAATAAAAAGAGTCTGGTGGGAGAGGTTAGATTACATCCTCTCTAAGGGGTGCCCATTTCTTACCCATTGTGCATATGAGTGTTTCTTGGCCTGGAGCCCGTGCTGTGGTAGACAAGCCCAGCCTATGACAAAGGGCCAAACTTCAGGGATTCTTCCCGCTCAAGAATTTCTCTAGTACAATGTCAAGGTCCTTTAGATAAGAGAACGGTAAATGGTATCTGAACCAATGAAAGCACTGTCAATAAATTTTTCATGGGTGGGCATAAAACAATCATTAAAAACAAACAAATGACTATATGACCCAGCAATTCCATTCCTAGGTATGTACCCCAAAGAACTGAAAACAGGGACACCAATGTTCATAATAACATAATTTACAACAGCCAAAAGGGAGAAGGTACCCAAGTGTCCATCAATAGCTGAATGGATAAATAAAAGGTTTTTTATTTATACAGTGGAATATTATTCAGCCATAAAAAGGAATGAAGTACTGACACATGTGACAATGTGAAGGACCCTGAAGACATCATGTTGAATGAAATAAACAAGACACAAAAGGACAAATATTGTATGATTTCACTTATATGAAATACCTAGAATAAGTAAATTCGTAGAGACAGAAAGTAGATTAGAGGTAACCAGGGGCCAGGGAGGGGGGACAGGGGGGTTACTGCCTAATGGGTATATTAATGAGTTTCAGTTTGGGGTGATGCCAAAGTTTAGGTAATGGATGGTGGTGATGGTGGCACAATATTGGGAATATAATTAATATCACTAAATTGAACACATGAAAGTGGTTAAAATGAGAAATATTATATTGTATATGTATTACCACAATATAATTCATGCAAACAGACTCTTCTCTAGCTCCCTCTTCTACCCTCCCTTCCGGGCCCTCCCCAGGCTCTGCTGGGAGGAATAAATGTAATTTCTGTGATATGTCCTGCAGAAAAAGGTGGTGGGCAAGACATCAGGGATGGGTTCCCATAAGGCAAAGGCTGGCTGGGGAAGGGAGTTTTCGGCTGAGTATATGTGAGGTCGAAATAATTTCTGGCCTCAGAACCAGAAATGTCTGGTTCTCCCTCGGTCATGAGCGCAGCCATCCCTGGGGCCCCAGCAGGCACATTTCCTTGTTCTTTTTAATGTAGCCTTTCCACTTGATGGAATGTTGCATAAACATTTATTTGTGAGTTTAGTATTGACGCTCTCCTGCTGGGCTATGAACCACAACCCAGAGCCTGTGGCAGGTCTGAAGGCCACTTAAAGGGCTCCAGGTACTTGTTGCTGCCCTGCCCTTTCTCGAACAATTTATCATGGATTATAGTAACATAGTCCATGGAAGTCAAGCTTGGTCAGTTAAGATTGTGGTACACTCCCCTCCTGCCATCAGGCTGTCATTTTTACTAAATTTAAGCATATTTCTCTGTTTAGCTTCTTCAACACTGTTGGGTGCCACAGATTCCAAAACTTGAGGGGGGATATATTTGCATGTGTGTGTGTGAGTGCATGCGTGTGTGTGTGTGTGTGTGTGTACATAGTGTGTTTGGGGTACATTTTCTGCAGACTACTTATCAAGGAGCTGGACTTGATCACTGCCCTTTTTGGGGGGATGATTTAACCTGCATTTCAAAGGATGCTAGAAAATTCAGTGGGGCTGCTATCAAACTATGACCATCCTCCCAGAACAAATGGCCCATTCTAGCTTAAGGTTCCTTTACTTTCTTCTCTCTTTTTTTTTTTTAAGGTACTTTAGGGATTTAGCCTCCTCAGCTACGTAATTATACTCTAAGTATTCAGGCCCCTTAGAGACCATCTTAGCATTCTCATTCTTTTGATCTCTTTAGAAGGCCTTCTACATTAAGAACTGCTGATCTTTTTCTGGGACCCCCATTTGCAAGTTCTGCCTGAAAGATTCCACTTACATGGCTGGCCTGACATGAGCTAGCCTCTGTGTGCCTTGAAAGAGAAAGAAGCTGGGTGTGCACCTATGGGGAAAGGTGACACAGGCCGGGTCGGTCTCAGCCTGATGGGGATGTGGGGTGAGGGGCACTCCCCCCGTCTCTGTAAGCCCTCTGACACTCCTTCTCACTTCCTCATTCTAAAACGCCTGGTCAGCCCTGGGAGTAAACACCCCTCGTGGCTCTTTCTTGCTGTCTTAGGCCATGGAGCCTCGAGTGGAGGTGACCCCTGCCCAGAGCAGCCGCACATGTCCCTGTTTTTGATATGAATAATCAGTAATTCCATATCTCATTTCCTAAGAGCCCTGTTTCTTCTGACCTCCAAGGAGACAAAGTTATGTCATTAAAATGTCATAGTATCACAGTGGTGAACATTGCTGTGCCCTTGTCAGGGGTATTTACATTACCCTGGACCTCAGCCTCGTGTTGCCCCATATGGCAGCCACTGGCCACGTGTGGCCATCAAGTACTAGGAATGAGGCTAGTCTGAATTGAGATGTGCTGTAAGTGGAAGACACACACTGGACTTTGAAGATGTAGCACAAAAAAGAATGCAAAATATCTCAAAAATGTTTCGTATTGATCATATGTCAATGACAATATTTTACATGCACTGGGTTAAATAAAAGATATTTAAAATTGATTTTATCTGTGTCTTTTATTCTTTCTTAGTGGGGCTTCTAGAAAATTTAAAATTATAGATGTGGTTTGCATTTGTAGCTCATAATACATTTCTATTGGACAGTGCTGGTCCAGAAAATGCTTTCAAAGCGGGGCTGTTGGAAAGGGAGTTTTGAGCCAAAAAGCACAATTTTTCAAGGCTCATTTACTCCCCCTAAGGATAAAAGTCCCTCCAACGGGGTGTTGAGTGGGTTTTGAGCCACCTCGCGCAGTCTCCTCGCTGTGACACGTGTGAGGCACGCACAGAGTAGGGGAGGTAAACCGAGATAGCGAGCCAACAGCAGTGGCAAAAAGTCCTGAGCCTGGCCCAAAGTCGTAGCCCTGGCTCGTGGCCCTCATGGGCTGGTAGGGCAAGGGGAGGACTGAAAGCTCCAGTCGCCTATGGCCCTGCCTCTGGGGAAATACCCTCTAAGTCTTTTGGGCATTTGGGAAGAGAGAACTAGGCTGGGGGCCCTGAGTGCCCTGCTAACAGGTCTGTGACCCTGGGCAAGTCACTCTCCTTCCCCAGACCCCATCTGGCTCATCTTAAATTGAGGGATATGTGTTAGGTATAAAGGTCCCTTCTGACTGTGCGTCTGCTATTATATCACCTCTCACAAAATGTCATTCTCTTGGCTCAAGGTAGAGCGAGAAGTCATCTTCTTGAATGATTGAAGGGTTCTCCGGTTGCAGACTTTCAGGACTAAAACCAGGCTGGTCCTGGGTACACTGGGGCAGTTGGTCACCCTACCTCCAGGGCAGAACTGGGGCTAGAACCCAAGGAGCTACTGAAGACTGGGGAGCCTGGGGAGGGGTGGGGAAGAGAGGATCAGTGGGAGAGGCAAGGAATGAAATCGCCCCTTTCCTCTTCTGGTGTAGGAGGCCCCCAGCAGAGCTGCTTAGACCTGGTTGGTGTTCCTGTAACCCTTCCCAGGGAGGCCAGTGAGCAGATCACAAGAAACAAAATGTCCATCCCGGTCACTCCCTCCCTCGCCAAGTCCCAAATAGAATCATTCTAGCATTTAGACGGTCCTGGGTCAACGTACAGATGGTCCTTATTACTGTTCTCTAGTTTTGTTGTTAATTAGGAACTTCTCCTCTGAGCACTCTCTCCTTAAATAGTGACATTTTCGCTATTCTATTACCACGGTACCTGGCGGGGACAGCTTCGGTCACCTCGACCGACCGACCGCTGCAGCTGGGGAAGGGCTGCAGGCGGAGCCCCCAGCATCAGGGACCAGGGCGCTATCCAGCAGGCTGCTACCCAGAGGCTTTCCCCACGCCAGCCTGGCTGCTGAGCACTCACGACGGGTTTGTTAAAGGAGCAGGACTGGGGTGGAACACGGGAGGCTGCGCTGGGAGAAGCTTCCCAGGTGAACGCGGCGCACAGCCTGGGGAGGGAGAGAGCAGGGGTTCCCAGCCCCACCCGCGCACTGGAAGCACTCCCGGGGCCGGACTTCACTGCACCCTTATTAAGTCAGATAGGGGTAATTACCATCCAGGCATTAGTATTCTTTTTTTAAATTTTATTTTTTTTAACGTCCCCAAGTGCTTTAAAAGCTTCAGGGGCTGCGGGGTTGAGAGGGGTTGGGGGTGAATGGGAGTTATTGCTTAAGGGGTATAAAGTTTCTGCTTGAGGTGATTAAAGTGTTTTGATAATGATGATGGTAGTACAACACGGTAAATTTAGCAATGCCATCGAATTGTACTCTTACAAATGGTTAAAATGGCCATTTAAAACTATTATATATGCGTTTCAAATAAAATTAAATAGCCACCTGCATCGGGTGTTGCCCGGAGGGACCCCTTTCCGAGAAGGACTTTCCCACAGGAAAAAAAACTTGTGGGGTTTTCTGAGAACAGGGAACACACGCTACACGATTAGCTTATGAGCAACACCTGGTGATAAAATGAATTTGTGTCCAGTAGTGAGAGCTTATCAGAATGGATAAGTCTACCATATTTATCAATATATATCTGCTCCCCACTTTGCAAGACGCCACCCTCCATGTAAAATGGAAACTTACTGCCAGCCCACGGGAACATTGCCCAACTTGTGTCCACATTTGCTTTTATCCTATGAGTTTCCTCTTTCCATCCGCTCAGCAGAGCTCCCTTCTACTTTCTTGAATGAGCTGCTGCTTGATTCAAGAATTGCTCAACAAAGCTGCAAGAGCTGAAGTTGCATAAAAAGTTTTTCTTTTATCAACAGAAAGCCAGTCCTTTTGCAGAAATTAGTAAGATTTTTATTTTTCTGTTTTCTGTGTTCCTTTGTTTTTATGTTTGACTCATGACTGAAAGCTTTTTAATTGAAGCTATATGCTCTCTGTGTCTGCATGTTTGAGTATTTGTAGAACTAAGCCCAAATGTTTTATTTTAATCCAGTTTACATAATTTAGGCAAGTCTTTGGCAAAAAGAACTAGTTTAATCTTGTTAAATAAAAATACTGTCTTCTGAATTTTCAGTATTAAGGTTAACATAAGCATACAATTTTAATCTACTTCCTAAATGTATACAGGTTGACGGATCAAATAAGCTAGGATTATATCTACTATGTATTTAACATGATGAAAAATATAAATTTGTGTTTAACCTAATTGATTTATTATTCAGACAAATTTTATTTCAAGAATATTTGTGTTTTGTAAGGTGTTGTCTTGAAGACAGTTTCCAAGATTTTTTTGTAATTTAAATATGTAAGGTATGCAAAGGGTGTTTTGGTTGAGGGAAAAGAAAGTAGTTTTGTCACAGAGTAAATCAATTGTTGCAACATGAGAAACAGGGATATGTGGGACAAAACCTGAATGGATATAGAAAGTTGTAGAAGGTGTGCAGAAATAAATTTTGCCACGGTAAAATTGGTTAAAAATTGATAGGTTAGCTACAACTTTTTATAAAGAGCTTTATATCAAAAACCATGCAAAACTAGAATTTGGTTTTCTCTCTGTTAAAATGACAAAATTTTATTCAATCATTGGTATGCTCTGAATAAGAGGTTGTAAAAGGTTGTTCTCAAGCACGAATCATCTGCCTAGAAGGCAAAGGTAATGCAATTTATCAGAATAATATCCTGTGCTTTATATTGACCTTATCATCCTTTATTGTTTTAAAACAAGTCTTACTTTTGATGGAACACAGTCCTGGTTTTAAAACCATGTAATCTCCTCTTTTTACTTCAGAAATCTTTTATCTTTACTTTATTTAAACAGGGAACCAAATGTTCAAACCTGACAACTTTTGACATTTTGCCTTCCCAAAATCAAACCCTAAATATGATGTCTTCTTGACCTCAAACTGTCTTTGAGATTTTCCAGAGGGCTCCTGGAAAATCACAAAGGATTTGTTCCTTCAAGACACTATAAAAAGAGGTGCTAAAAATAGTCAGGTTTATTTTATGAGTTACATGGGAAATGCCAAATTGAAAAGGATTTTCTAACCTGTTGTTAAATATGTATGGCTAAAATGTTAATCTAAATATATCAGAAATGATTTAAAGCTCCTAGAGATTTGCTAATATCCTCACTGTCCATGACATGAGCTATTACTGATCTGCCTGATGTTAGACAACAATATAATGTTACTGGTCATAATTTCAGTTAATCTTAATAAACAACCTGAAATTGTAGAACTGTGGCCCATGCTAAACTCTGAGGTCTATTCTATAACTAGTTGTGGTGTGCTTTGAAATGTATTGCTTTTTTGTATATATGTTATTCTTCACAATATTAAAAAAAAATTGTTTTAAAGTCATGTCTCAGAAACAACCAAATTTCCTTCTCAAATGCATTATTTTTTAAATGAACTCTCACTTTTGTACAACAGTAGTACGTTAACCACAGCCATTTTACGTCTTTTGTTTTCAACAGATAATTTTTATTCTGATGTTTCTCTAAAAACACCTGCAATGAATTCTTTGTCTTCAACAAAAAGTAGGTAGTGTCTCAGAGACCCATGGAAAGGACTATGCCAGGTACTCAGGGCACAGGCTCTAATGACATTGCTTCAATAACTTTGAGACCATCCTACTGGACTGAGTCAAATTCCAGAATTCTAGTGAAGAAGCAGATGGGTTCATGAGATTGCTAATGCAAGATCAAGTAGAACAAGAATTAATTATTTAGGACCCAGTGAACCAATAAAGAATTATTATAGATTGTTTGGATTATTACTGATGTTCTAATGCTATACTTTCTAGATACAAGGAATTCCTTACTCTTTTCCCTTAAACTATCTATAATTCATAAAATATTGTCTTTTTCCCCCATCTGATCACTCCAGAATTTGGAAACTCTTATTGAATATTTTTGTTTTCATGGCAATATAAATATTTACATAGGTTCAGTAAGAATCTGCCCTCCTTGTTAGGCAATAATCAGAGACAATGGTTATATACCAAGGCGTGACTGGAAGGTCATGTTTGAGAACGATGCTCATTTTATCAGACATGACCAGAGAGTTTAAGATACTAAGGTTGACTTCATGGAGTCAGTGCTTACACAGTTTATGAATCATAAACTGCTCAAATAAACTCATGAAAACAATTTCTTGTCTAAATATTTTATGCTAATATACGCTACACGATAAAAAATGTGTCTCTCTTCCTTGTCTCCTAGTTCTACTCCCCAGGAAAAATCATATGATCAATTTCTTGAGTATCCTTTTATGCATTCTCTATGCATCTATACAGTGTTTGTGTTTTTTGCACTCCAATGGAAACATTACATTGTTCTACAATTTCCCTTTCTCAACAATAAACCGTCAAGATATTTTCATAGCAGGACATTCAAGACAGCCTCATTAAAAAACCCAAATCCATAGTGTTCCATTGGGTGGCTGCACTGTCACCTTTTAAGCAGTCTCAAGCCTCCGGGCCTGCACGCACAGCAGGGACGACTGCCCAGCCAGCTCCACCCCCCGGTCAAGGGCCTCTCGGACTCCCCGGCTGCGCAGTGACCACTGCCAAGCTCCAGGGCGACACATTTTGCTGCCTGAAGCTGGCGAGGACGGGCGGTGCTCCTGCTAGAGGGAGGAAAACACAGCTGCCGAGTGGCCGGAGGAGGGCGGCAACGTCCTGCCTTTGGCCTGCTAAGAGGCATCCTCAGGGAGCTTAAGGAGTAGGTTAGGATATCCAGGCCACACTTGGAAATTCTCACAAGGAAGAAAGGCTTTGTTCCTCGACTCCTTGTTGCGGGGTGGGGGGTGAGGGGAGGAAAGGGCATCACCCTTCACAAATGAGGCAAGAAACTTCTTTCATTCTTGACTTTAAATTGGTATTTGTTGAAGCCTTTTTATGTGCTTAGCTGATAATCGCCTAAGGGTGACCCACCTTATTACTTCGGAGCCTGCCTTCCTGGGTCTCTGGCTGTGGGTGCACCTCTGGACTTTTGGGGTGTCCATGCCCTGCCCACTCACTGGGCTAGGCTGCCCCACCTCCTGATGCAGGTAGTTTTCTTGGGCTGACTAATCCCTCCTTAGCCTCCTAGACTCCCTATTAAGGCGTCGGACCAAGCCCCTTTGCCTTTGTTTTTAAGCCCTCCTGGACAAGTGGAGGGGAAGTTAGTTTCTATTTTCCAACTCTTCTTAGTTACTATTCTCCATGCTTTCTTTCCAGTCACCACATGCCACCTCCAAACCGTATCTTAAGTGCTGCAAGTGAAAAAAGAGTAATCTCTTATATAACGAAGTTCAGAAGTTTGGAAAAAAAATCACCAGGGCCCATGAAATTCCAGAGCCACAAATATACCCCAGTTCCAGCCACACGTACACCGTCACTGCCCCAGGAGTGGCAGCTTTGGAGGAGGGACGCAGAGCTCTCAAAGCCTTTCCAGGAGGCCGTGGACACATTTCCTATCTGTGGGTCTTCATGCAAGGAGCCAGGAGGTCCTGTGAGGGTGAACTCTGTTTCATGGTCTTAAATAGCTGTATCCATCTTGAAACTGCAGTCCCAGGAGACCAGTTGTCCCCAGAAAATCCCAGGCAGGGTGCTCAGTATCTGCAGCTCACCTCTGGGACACAACTATCCAGAGGTCTTCATGGCCTTTCATATCTGTTCTGTTGAAAATCTTTAATCCATGTTCTTTCTCTCTTCACAAATATTTGAAACAATATTTGAAACAATCTGTTTATTACAATAATCATTGTCATCCTCCCCTTTATCCCCCACTCCACCCCAACCCTGTGCCCGGGACCACCAGGACCCATCTCATCATATCCCTTCAAGAAGCTCCGGTTTCCATTCCTTCCTCAGCCCTGGACTCTTACCCCTTTCTGCTCTGTACACTGCCTTTTTCTGACCTCATTTCCCACCCCACCCAATATCCTGAGACATTTTCTCTGTGCCCTCTGGAAATCCCCCATTTCATCTATCTCTGCTGAGAAGGAGGTTCCCATCCCCATCCTTGCTCCAAGGGAAACCTGCTTGCCTTGCAGCCCTCTCAAGTGTTGGCCTTTTCTCTCCTATTCACTGAGATCTGGGGCCTGGAGAAGGGGTAAACGTTCTCCTTGTTCCTCCCTGCTGCTTCCATACAGGGCTCCCTCCCTTTTTCATAAAACTATCTGGGTTTGCGCCTCATGTCACCTAATAGTCTCCTCTGCCATAGTTGTATGCTCCCACCCCCATCATACCCTCTGGTGGTTTGAAGTTGTATATACCCCCAAAAAAACATGTTCTTAAATATGATTTATTCTTGTGGGTGTGAATCCATCGTAAGTAAGACCTTTTGATGAGGCTGTCTCATTAAGGTTTGTCCCGCCTCAATCAGAATGGGTCTTAATCCTATTACTGGGGTTCTTTATAAATGGAAGGAATTCAGACATATGAGAGAAAGCCACAGAAGCAAGAAGTGGAAATCAATGACACCCCGAAGGGAAGAGAGAGACCAGCAGACGCCCCCATGTGCCTTGCCATGTGACAGAGGAACCAAGGATTGCTGGTAGCTGGTCTTCAGGAAGAAAGCATTGCCTTCATGACATTTTCCCTGACTCAAAACTGTGAAAGAATAAATTCCCCTTGTTTAACCTGACCCATTTCATGGTATTTACTCTGAACAGCCTAGGAAACTAAAGCATACTACAAGTGAAGATTGCAGTTTCTGGCTCATAACCTCTTTTCCAACACTAATTTTATTATCATTATTAACAATGTCGGTGTCCACATTGACAATTCTTCCAATGACCTGGGCTCTCAGTTGTTAGATTTCATCTTCTTCAGTGATCTTTCCCTCACCCCACCACAGCCACCCACTTCCACTGGCATGCCCTTGACCTTGTCATCACCAATGGCTCCATTCTCCATAATCATAGTTTAAGAAATCCCAGGCTCCAACCACCACCTTGTATCTTTCCACCTTGCACCTTTTAGCTCCCCAAATTCCAAAAATCTTTTAGCCTCACCAGCACCTACAATCTATTGAAACTACTATCCTCCTTCCATTGACTCTCATCTACCTAATGTCTTCCTATCTCTCTTTCCCAGCTTAAATCCCTTGGTTTACCATTGTAATCACTCCTTTGCATACAATCTCAATTCCCCAGCTCCTCTCTTGCTGTGTCATATTCACCAAACCCTTAGTTAAATCCAACTTTCTAACTAGTCTGTGCTTGCACCTGTGAGGATGACTGTAGCTGGAGGTAAATAAATATATGACTTTATTACTAGTCTCACTTTAAGTTCACAATTACAGGCTTAAGGCCCTAAATGCTGCCTGGCAATCATGCTGCAGGTCCCTAGTCCTTTCTCACTCTCTTGGATGACCTCCTCCCCAATCCTCACTCTCAGATGATGACCCTTCTTCCCACTTGGCCCAGAAAATTGAAGAAATCAGAAAAGAACTTCCATGAGCATTCACTACCATTTTTACTCATCTTTCTGAATTTGTGCCCACTTACTATGAATAAACAGTACGTATTCTTAGCAAGGCCAATTCCTCCACCCATGCAAGAAATCCCATCCTGTCTTCCTTACTTAAGAACATTGCTGAAGCAATTCTCTCTTCTATGTCCTGCAGTATCAGTTTCTCTGTGTCTATTGAATAATTGTCATTAACACCCACACATGTTCTCATTCTCCCATCTTAAAAACAAAATGAAACACAGTGCACTGCCCTATTTACTTCTTTTTTATGTAAAACTCTTTGAAAGAGTTGCCTATTTTCACTGTCTAATTTCTCTCTCATTCTCTTGAACCCATGTCAGTCAAGTTTTCATCTCTCTATTCCTTTGAAATTCTTCTCAACATCACCAATGGCTTCCACTTTGCTAAATCAAATGGTCACAGTCACTTCTCAATGCTCCTCAATATTTGCGCTGAATTGGCCCCATTGGCCCCTCTCTCCTCTTTGAAGTTCCATCTTCTCTTGGCATTCAGAGCATTATATTCACCTAGCTTTTTAATCTATCTTTCTGGCCTTTCCTTCTTATTATCTTTTGCTGGTTCTTCCTTAATTCCCCAACATCTAAATGTTGGCATGTTCTAGTCTATTTAAAAAGAGGAGAGCTAAAAACAATCAAACTCATGAATCAGTCTAAGCCAATCTAGATGTTCACAATTATTGGATTGCTTTGGTAAATATTAGTGGCTCCAGCATTTAGAAGCTGGTGAGGTCAGTAGGCCCACACACTCACAAGTTGGTATGAAAGAAGTCTCAAACCAATTCTGCTTCACTTATAAGCATTTATTAAAATTCTGGCTACTCAACAGTCATACAACCTGTTCTGATGCAAAGTTCCAGCTTCAGGTTCTTTAAGGGCTCAAACCAACCTTATACAAAAGGCTTCACTTGAGATAAAAGTAAAAGTATTTTCAGGGTAGGATCAAATCACCATAATCCCTTAATTCAGGGATTGGATGAAGGATGGATGCAGAATTGTAATTCAGGTTCCATTTTTAACAAAACAGACTATAGATCTGGTTAGGAATTTCATACCTTTTTATGCAAGTATGGCAATACCTGCACAGTATCTCCAGCGCTGTACACGTTGAGAAGTGTGAATTTCCTCTATGAAGCCTCATTTCTAACACCTGCTATGCTAATGAACACAGTGCTTGTATTGTCAGAGACACTTGTAGCCCTCTCTGGAGTGTGCATCCCTAATTAGGGCAACTAACTGCCTCAGGGTATGGACTGAAACTGCTCACATGGGGCTGGATTTAGGGATTTCTCGCTAGTGGAGGACAGAAAGGAAAGATGGTAATTTCACAGTGGAGAAGCCCGGCAGACAGCACCTTAACCCAGCCACCAAGGTTTATATTACCAGTGGTAAGTCGTGTTGACATCACATCCCCTGAGTAGATATGACAAGAGGGGCGCTTCAATTCTGTGGTCTCCTACAAACTCACCAAAATCCATAACCCCAGCCAAATAATGAGAAAAAGGTAGGGAAAACCAAACTGAGGAACAGTCAACATAACGTCTGACCAGCACTCTCTGTTAGGTCGGGGGAACGGGGAAGGGCACTGCAACTGAAGCTGCGGAGGCTGTATCGCCCCTCCCAACATGACTTCTGGAACCGCCCCTTCCGGACACCTGACTTCCGGAACTGATGAACCGCCCCTTCCGGACACCTGACTTCCGGAACTGATGAACCGCCCCTTCCAGACACCTGACTGCCAGAGAACCGCCCCTTCCAGACGTCACCTGACCCTCTTGCTTAAAAACTGCCCACGCCATCACCCAGGCGCATACTTATCTCTCTGCATTTTAGATCCGGTGACCTCTGCCCCAGAGCGCAGAAATAAACCCTCCCGCTTTAAATTTCCGGGTCTACCTTCCTTCTTTCTCACCCTTTTGCTTCCTAAACCTTTCACTCTTCAAATGTGTTACCGTCCTGAAAATGATGGAAAGACCGAGAAACTGTCACAGATTGAAGGAGACTAAAGAGACATGACAACTAAATGCAAACGAGGTAAGTGGATTGGCTCCTGAACAGAAAAAGGACATTAGAATAAAAGCTGGTATTGTACCAATGTTAATTTTTTAGCTTCGAAAAGGTATCACGGTTATGTAAGAAGTTAACATCAGAGGAAGCTGGTTAAAGGACAGACAGGAACTCTCTGTACTAGTTTTGCAACTTTCCTGTAAATCTAAAATTATTCAAAGTGAAATGTTTTTTAAGAAACCGCTCACACATATCTACACTGTCTTTGGTGATGTATTTGATAGAGAGTTATGGACAACACGATGCACATTTCTGCATTTCAGACATTGTGTTAGCCAGCTTTACATTTAAGGTCTCACTTATTCTAGAGCAAAGTGTAAGTCACTGACTGGACGAGCAGCATCAGCTTCATTTGGGAGCTTGTTAGAAATGAAAATTCTCTGATGGGTTCTCAAAGTTGAGCATGAATCAATAATTAGGAGGGCTTGTTAAATCACAAATCGTTGGGCCTTGGCCCAGAGTTTCTGATTGAGTAGGTTTGGAGTGAGGCCAGAGAATCTGCATTTGTACCAAGTTCCCAGGAGATGCTGATACTAGTAGAACAAGGACCACATTCTGAGAAGTGCTGCTATGGAGGCTAGTCTGGAGAACAAAGAACATATGTCTTGTTACAAAGTGGTATTACCTGGAGGGTCCCAGGCCACCAAAGTGGATTATCTTGGAGCTCCTTCCAGGACATTTCATTAATATCAGTGATAGGAGATAAATGCAGAAATCAAGGCATCCGGAATGTAGTGCTATATTTCATGCCAATCACAGGACTTCCCCTGCCACTTAAATACCAGCAAAACTAGTGTCAAAGCACACCAACAGTTTCTTTGCTATGGTACCAAAAGCACATGCAATTGAAGAAGAAATAAGCTGGACTTCATCAAAGTTAGAACTCTTGTGTGTCAAAGGACACTATCAAGAACATGAAGAGACAGGCCACAGAGCGGGAGAAAATACTTACCAGCCATTTATCTACTTCCTTCACCCACCTTCCCCTAATGTTATTATCTCATATAACCATAGTAGAATTATCAAAATCATGGAATTAACACGGATACCAAACTATTAACTAAACTATCCACTTTATTTGAATTTCAACTATCTTCCTACTAATACTCTTTTACTGTTCCAAGATGCATCCAGGATCCCACCTTACATTAATTGTCTCTTTAGTCTCATCCAATAGGCAACAGGTTACTCCTGCTTTCCTTGTGCTCAAGGCCTTGATACTTTAGAAGAGTCCTCACTGCTGAGTTACTTTGTAGACTCTCAAAATTTGTGTTTGCCTGATATTTTCTTATGATTTTCTTAAAGTCATGCATTTTTTGAAAAGAGTACTCCAGAAGTGACCTGCCCTTCACAATGTAGTGTATCTAGTAAGATGCTGCCGTATCTTACTACTGGCAATATTCTCCTTAGGGTGACCAACTCATTCCGGATTGCCTAGGACTTTCCCAATTTTAGCACAGTAAGTCCCATATCTCGGCAATCCCCTCAAGCCTGGGAAAACCAGGACAGTTGGTCACTCTCATTAGCTTTGAGCAAGTGGTTTTTGACATTCCATTTTCTCATGATGATTTTCTAGACCAACTATAAAAGGAAGTAAATTATCCCCAACAGCTCCCCTCTAAACCTACAACTCCAATGTCCTCCTATTTCAGCCTCCCATGATAAAAATTACCATTTACCAAGCATGTTCCATACACTCAAGCACCAGGCATCACCCCTTCCTCAAAGCCCACTGACAGTTCTTTACCTCATCCATTCCTCACCTTCTGCACTTATTTCTTTTCTGTTTTTATCATTTTTTTTTTTTAGGTGCATGGTCCAGGAATCGAACCCGGGTCTTTCTCATAGAAGGCAAGCACTCTGCCACTGAACCACCTGTGAACCGAGGAGGAGTCACCCAGGGAATATATATATATATTTTTAACAATATCAATGCCTAGGTCTCTTCCCAGACCAATTACACTTCAGGCATAGATGTGTTTAAAAGCCCTACAGATGATATTGATGTGTAGCCAGGGAGAGAACCACTAATGTAAGCCCCCTCATGGTGATTCTGTCCCCTTTGCCATTGATTGGTTTAAGTTTGTACAGGTGATGCACATTCAGCCAATAAGCCTCTAGGAGAAGGTTTCTCTGATGTTCAGAACAGCATCTGTGCCACTACTCCCTTTATCAATCTTTGAATACTGTTTACCTAAGGCTGGAATGCTAAGATCTGCTGTATTCATCTTGCAACCATGACAGCACAAGGTTGGGAACAAAATTACATGGTGAGGAGAATTTTTAAAAATAGTAAAATCCTGTCTTTGTTGACATTGAAGTGTTGAACTAAATAACCCTGAAACTGCCCCACCTCCAAATTTCTTGTTATAAGAAAATGAATAATATCTTTTATTTACTTCTAATTGGGTTTCCATTTACCTGCAGCTGAAAACATCCTAGCTCATACATGAGTACTATTAGTCCATTGTATAGGAAGGTAAACTGAGGTTAGCATAGGGTTAGACATTTGCTCAAGAACACACAACTATAAAGTGGCATAGCTGAGAATCAAACCTGGTTTTCCTAATTCCTAATGCTTCACAGTCTTTCCATCTAATTAAGCTTCCCTTGAGTGTGGGCAGACACGTGACTTGTTTTTAACCTGGAGACTATGGCAAAGGTGCTAGTCTCTCCTGGCTGGCTTAATTAAGTAAGCAGCCATGTTGGAGAAGAAGGAATGGAGATCAGTCTCTAGGAACTATGTGGGGCTCTAGGGTCTGAAGGCAGCCTCCAGCTGACGGCAAGCAAAAATCCAAGACCTTCAATCATATCGATAAATGAAATGAATTGTGCCAAAGCATGAACAAACTTGGAAGTGGATTCTTCTCTGGTCAGTTCTCCAGATGAGAACACAGCCCAGCTGACACCTTAATTACCACCTTGACCCTAAGAGAGGGCCCAGCTTAGCAGTGCCCAGTCTCCTGACCTCCAGAAACTGCAAGATAATAAGCGAAGTGATTTTAAGCTGCTGAGTATGTGGTAATTTGTTCCACAGCCATAGAAAATAAATACGCTACCCATGCTTTGAATTTCCACAATTATTTAAATCTTGTTTTACAAATCCTGACAGTGACACAAATATTTGACATATCTCAGATGGGTAAACAATGGCTCTGGAATCAAACAATTTGCTAGCAAGAGTTCTTATCTTTTTGTTTTGAGTTGCAGGAAAACACAGAAGGAAGGTGACTCTTTAATACAGCATAATTAAATTGTCTTTTTTGAGACCTGTGTCAATTTGATTAGTGAGCAAATCGTTTTTTAGTTTGGTTCCCTGGGTTGTAAATATTTTCTATCTTCTAGTTCCCTTTTTTCAGAGGGAATTTATGATACTAAATAACAGAGTATTTTCACATCCAAATAGTTTCATAGTTTCCCTTTCAATGAAAAGCTTATCCCATCTTAAAGAAACCAGTATATCTTATTTTATATTTTCCTTTCTAAAATAAGAGATTATGTTCTTTAACTGCACACATTTTACCCCAGCAATTCCTGTTAATGGTCTTCCACCTGACAAGGGATAAATAAAATCTCTTTCATCATGGAGATGTAACTGAGATGCAGCCCAGTGATAAAGAATCATAATTTTCTAGCTTGATCACCCCAACTTACAGCTTTGACTTGTACACAAGTGTGAGGTCCTTAAACTGAGGGTCTGAGGAAAGGACTGAGCCCTAAAGCCAAAATACAATGCTTGGAACTGAAATTACCAGGTCCAGTTTTAGACCACAAGGTTAAAAGTAGCTAAGAATTCTGTTTGGGATTTCTAGCACTAGGACTAACTAGAAATAAATTAGAAGGCTATTAAAATATAAGGAAGCTCCTGACAATTCCAATTCTAGGAACATAAGTAAAAAAATTGACAACAGGGACTCAAATAGATACTTGTATATCAATGTTCACAGTGGGCTTATTTGCAATTGCCAAACAGAGGAAGCAACCTAAGTGTTCATCGACAGATGAATGGAGAAACAAAACGTGGCATAGACTTCATTCCTTTTCACGGTAGGTTAAGATCCTACACAATAATTGTGTAATGGGATATTATCCTACCATAAAAAGGAATGAAGTTCTGATACATGTGACAACATACATGACCTTAAAGACATTACATTGAGGAAAATAAGCTGGACCAAAAGAACAGGTATTATATGATCTCACTTATATAAAATAACTAGAATATGAAAACTTATAGAGACAGAAACTAGATTGCAGGTTACCAGTTGGTGGAGGGGAGGGGGGAATAGGGAGTCAATGCCTAATGAGTACAGAGTTTCTTTTTGGGATGATGGAAGCGTTTGGGTAATGAATGGTGGTAAAGGTAACACAACACTGTGAATGTAGTCAGTGCCACTGAATTGTGTGCTTGAAGGTGGTCAAAATGGGAAGTGTTAGGTCATTATATGTTACCACAATAACAAAATAAAAACAAATTTTAAAGAAACTGTATTGTCAATGAAATCTCAGAGCTGGCAAATAATCCTTAAGTCAATCATCAAGTCACTTACAGAGAATCTACTGCTAACTCTGTAGGATCCCTGGAAAGGACATTTTTCCCAATACCCACCTAAGAAGATATAGCCATGGAAGATGAACTTCAAGGCAGATCCCTTCAAGGAACAGAGTTGCCACTTGCCAGACTGGGCTGACCACCAGGGTGGGGAATCCAGGGATCATTGCATGTGGTTTCCCATTCTCCCTTTTTCTTTGTTGCAGTTATCCTGTTCTCTTTGTCACTGTATTTTGAGCATGTTGGGGGTAGATTACTTACTTATTCACTAGATTTGGTGGCTGACCAACTCCATCAAAGCCTGTTACGGGATTGTTCATCTCTCAGAGAACCTGGATTTAGAGATGGATACAGTAACTAGCTGAACTTTAGATGCTTTCCTTTGGGGAAGTCCTGAGCATACTGAATATTGCCTGAGGTTTTTTTGGGGGGTAGTGTATTTATGGGGAAAAGGATATGTGTAGAAGTGAGGTAGCCAAGGAGACAATTTTAGATACTTCCTAGTTGTCTCTTGAATTAGTCAGCATTCTCAGTGGTAGGAATGGAGGTTATGCATGGGCTCAGCAACACGGACTTCCAGTCTCTAAGGCTGACCTGGCTATAGACACTGCTGAGTGCCCAGTGTGCCAGCAGCAGAGACCAATGATCAGTCCCCAGTATGGCACCATTCCCCAAGCTGATCAGCCTGCTACGTAGTGGCAAGTTGATTTCATTGGACAACTACCATCATGGAAAGGGCAGTATTTTTTCTAACTGGAATGGAAACATACTCCAGAAGCAGAATCTAGGGTTTCAATGTCTCTACTCTTATTATTATCAACCCATATGTCCCCATTACAATTTTAAGAATTCTATTCCTTTCTAATAAATGCCCTCACTTTAATTGCAGACACCCTGCAAGATTGGGGATTGTAGGTGTAACCAGCCATAGATTCAATCAAATACTGAGAATTTAAATTCATTAAATATCCTGACAATAACAATCAGGCCAGTGTTTACTTGACCAACAACTGAACACAATAACCTGGCCAAGTTTACACATAAACTGAGCCATTACACCTCTCCAGCTTCTATTTTCTCCTTTATTCTTCCTAACATCCCAACTTCCACTGAGGATCCAGGTAGTTCTGGGCTAAGCTCTTTAGAATCTTCCTTCCCCTGGTCGGAGGAGTTGGTTTTGACTAGTCATGTGATCTAAGCCATTCTAATTAGATAGATTCTCAGGACTCTTCTGGAGAATCCTGAACACCGATTATTTATTTTGCTTAAGACAATGTAGCAGGTAGATGTAAAGACCCAAGTGGCAGTTACCATCTCATTTTCACTAAAGAAGCCAGCCTGAGAATGAAACTGTACCTTTGGGGAAGCACAACTGAGAGTAACACAGATTACTAAAGACTGATCCAGTCAAACCAAGGATGATACTCCTCAACTTTGGGATTTTCCAGTTACAGAAGCTTATAAATTATCCTATAGTTTAAGACAGCTTGTATTGCATCTTTATTTGCAAGAGAAAGCATCCTAACTAATATAAGGGGTAGGGCTGATACCACAGATCTGAGAGGTAATCTGGGTTACAAGAAGGCCAACAAGGCTAGGAAGACAAGGTAAGGGCCAGTGGTTTTATAGACAAGAGGTCAAGTTTGAGGAAGTCAGCCGAGGCAGGCAGAGCCACACAGGGCCCAAGAGATCAGGGAATTGTTCAGGACATCATTAGAGAGAAGATATTAATGGTGGGGTTTGCTCTTTCCAGAGATATAGCCTGGTTCTATTTTGAGTGGAAACAAGCTGGTAGAGTGTGGGTGAGGGCCCTGGAAGTCTACAGAACCTAGAAGAGAAAGGAGAAGGTACCACCATATACATTGCCATGTGGCAGAAAAGTCAATGAACACAAGAGTATGCTGGCTGGCCAAAAGATGCCAACCCCAGGAGGAAGCAAACCTTCTAGCCTCTGAAACCAGGAGCCAATAAATTCCTCTTCTCAAGCCAACCCACTATATGGTATTTGTTTTATTAGCTAGGAAACTAAAACACCATCCAATGATATTTCTTTGCGAAGCTGACCTCTCTCCTGACATTTAGTATGACCTTGGAGATTATTTACTAAGTCAGACAAAGGTGATCTGCAGAATCTAATCAGATGTCATTTTTAATACATATGAGTTGTAAGAAAAGTATGAAAGGAATTCAGAATAGAATCAAGTAAATAGATGGTCAAATCCAATCAGGTGGCTGAGCAGCCTAGTTTGGGGTGGGAAGGGTGCATGATGATTAGATTTACAAGTGAGATAATGTCTAATTTGAATTCAAGCAACTTTATATGATTGCTTTGTTAAATTATGCTTAAAGTTAATCCATGAGAACCACTCTAAAGATACATTGTGAGGAGTAATGTACATTCAGTTATGTTCCTAATGTTAAGAAAACCTGTTCAGTCCTTTTATATGGGTTCATTGGAGACAGATTAAGTGATGTCATCATGAGTTAACTTGTCACCAAGATTGTTGGGGATAATCTACAACCTATGACAAATTGTAGTATACAATTTCAAGTGAGGAAACACCATTTTCTACAATAAACATTCTCACAAATGTAGTTGCATAAAACAACATTTTAACCTAAAGACTACAAGTTAAAATCCTTAGAACTATAAGAGTAAAACTTTTAATATTATAGCAGAGCTCTTTTCACTTTTTAGCAAACTAGACAGGATTTCAACTCTGATAACAAAATAAGATAGCAGTAAGAATCATCTTACATTATTTGCTCACAGGTGTGTAAATATTCACTATTATTTTCCTTTTCTACCTAATAAGATTTAATGGATACCTCAGGACTTATTTTCTCAAAGCACCTGTATCAACAATCTCTCATTCTTTTTTGGCAACTGCTACCTGGGGGACCTGGGATTCTGGTTCAGTTTTATTTTGTAGTGGAAGCTGAATAAAAGAGACTATAGTTTATAAGCTCAGTTTCCACAATTCCATTTGGAAGGCAGGGGCCTGGATTTGCATCAGCACAGCAATTACAGAAGGTGACTCTACCTTGACTCTCCTCGACCTGAAAAGCCACAGTTTCAGATTTCCCATCCTGCCAGAATCTAGTCAATTCGCAAAAATGGCTAACCAAAAGGAAACTCCAAATTTGCTTGGAAAGCCTCAAATTGATTAGAATTACTTAATTGTTCCCTTCATGGGGAAGGGTCTTTTATCCCCGGGAATGATTTAGAATTGAGAACATAGGCTATGAAGAAAATTAAACCCACAGTGTTACTATTTTTGTGTAAAATTTGGGAATAAACTGTGCATATTGATATTTGCCTTAGCCTGGGTTTCTCCTAGAAGGCAGAGCTGGGAGGAGGTGGGCAGGTAGTTTACTTTGGTAAAAGACCCAAGGGAACAGGAGAGGGGCCAGGAAAGAATAAAACATTAGACAGTGTGCACAAGTGAGTTGGTCAGTGCTGTGGGCAACAGAAGCTCCATCCTGCTGGGCACTTCTGGGGAGCCTTGTGGAATGCACCAGAATTGTCTGTTCAAGGATTGGTGAGAACTATTTATGCACTGGCTCCTTTCCCCAACTGGATGGCCCCCCAGACAGTGTGGAATCTCTTACACTTCTGAGTCTTTGCATGTGCAAATGCTGAGCATTCCTGGAGGCCTTTGCTATGGTGTCTGAGAAGCAAGACAAGAAGCAAGAGTGACTCAGGAAGACAGATGGCTTCCAGGACTCAACTGTGCAAGCTGGCTGCTGAAGCAAAGGTTGGAGCAAATACTGCATGATTTCAGGAAAGGTTACAAATGATAAGCCTATTTTAGTCTGGTAGGCTGCTGAAATGCAATATACCAGAAATAGGTTGGCTTTTAACAATAGAAATTTATTTAGTTGACAAGCTTGCTGTTCTGAGGTCCTGAAAATGTCCAAATCAAGGCATCATCAGGTGATATCATCTCTGAATACAGGCTGACAGCGATCCCAGACTCCTCTGTCACATGGCAAGGCACATGGCAGCATATGCTGGCCTCTCCCATCTCTTCCACGTTTTGTTGCTTTTAGTTTCAGCCTTTTGTGGTGTTCTTTCTGCTTCTTCGGCTTTGTCTCTCAGCTTCTATGTCTTTTTTTCTCTTTTATACAGGACTCCAGTAAGAGTTTTTAAAACCCATCCTGAATGAGATGAGTCATATCTTAAATTAAGATCCTACTCACTAAAAGATCCTGCTTACAATGGGTCCACACCCACAGTAATGGATTAATTTAAGAACATACTTTTCTGGGGACCATAAAGCCTTCAAATGATCACAAGCCCATTTTAAATGCTAAACAGCAAGAATCTTTAGCTAAGTGTTCAAAATAGGCTGATTATAACCCAAACATAGAGGCTGCGATTCTGTCAAACTTGAAGCATGGCAAAACTGCTTTTCAATTCTCTATTGAAGCTTCAGTAGACTTATTCACCAACATGACTGCAAATATGTATGACAAATTAGACCCTCTCTCAAGTTCTACTTTCAAGAGAATAGCATCAGATATCCCAGTTTTATTGAATGCAACAGTTGTTTCTGTGACTATTGGAGTCTTTGAAGCATATCTGCATTTTAGGATGTTACTTCTCCAAACACAAAAGTTGCTTGCTATTAAAAGCTCCATCATGGTGCTTTTGCCTTATGAACTGTACTGCATCTTTATATTTCATTCCAATCTTCAGTCAATGCTAGGGCAACAAGCACTGAGCTCCTCCAAGACCTACAACACAATGAACAGCAATGCAGCTACCAGGTTCTTCAAGGAACTTAACTTTTATAAGACTTGACCAGTCATCAGCAATCTGGTTAGATGGTGGTGCACCATCATCAAAAGGCCAGTCAAGAACATGAATGCCTTCTTTCTCCAAAAGAGCAGTGTTGTAAATTTCTTTGCCTATTCTTACTATCGTGGTAACTCCTTGCTTCTTAAGTTTCTTTATAAATTTGCTTAAGGTTGCTTTGGCTGTTTTGTGTGTAATAAGAAATCTCATGTTGTATGTGACTTCCACAAGAGCTGGGCGGTTCATTCAAGCCATGTTAATTTAGTTAAAAAAAAAAACTCGATAGAGTTATGAAAGAATTTTAAAAATTGCATGCAGAAATGATGTAATGAAACTGAATTCTACTTCAGTAGACTCCACTTGAAATTCTCAGTGCTTTGAGTGCAAAGTTGGGAGTAATGAGAAAGGAAACGAACCTCCCACCAAGAAGCAGCAATTCTTCAATCTGCTGATACTGAGGCAATGTAAAGTGGTGCACTGAGGCTTACTCTACCCAGGCCAGAATGCATGTAACATGCTCTGTGGATTTCAATTCAACACTGCTGTGTCCAGGTTAACCCCTCTTAGGGAGTTTCTTAGTGGACTAGTAAAGAGTTTCTACAGATCACTTTGCGTAGAGGTTGTGCGGTTTCCTTCATCCCTCAGAAGCTCTTAAACATGTGACCAAAAGCACCTCAGAACTGAGAAGAATTGGAGACTGTGGCTTGATCATATAATCGGTCCCAAGACAGTGGCAAAAGAGGCGGTGGCAGTGGTTGCTGGGAGGTGGCGGTGGTGCAGAAGTTAAAAAATACAAGAGCATTCTAGTCTTTAATAAGCATTGGAATGTTTAAAATGAATTAATCATTATATCTATGAACTTAATTTATTAGATTTGTAAGCACTTGGGAAAGTTGTTTGGCTAATCAGATCATTGAATTATTTAAAAAAGGGAATTGAACATATTGGGTTTATAAATACAGTTTAAAATCTTGTAAGGAACTGAAATCCTTAAAACTATTGTAGAAATTTGCAAGATTTATAAATAGAACATTACTTCTAAGTCGAACTTTAAAACAGAAAAATGTAGGTCTTCAAATTTGTTTCTGTAATAATTTGAATAGTAACTTTAAATACAAAAGTAGTTCCTGAATGTTCTTTTCTAGGCAAAAAAGCCACCTACCTCTAAGAACTAAAATAATTCTTAGTGACATCTTCCATTCCTATGGAAATCATCATTTGTTGACTGTAAAACTGAAAAAATGAGCTCTTCAAAGGGTGATACATATGAGCTATGCATTCAATTTGCACCTTAAAATTTGTATCATTTGAGGTTCTTTGGTTGCAAACAACAGAAGTCAATTTTGGCAAAGCAAAGAGAATTTGTTGGAAAGATAATGGGTAGCTCAAAGAATCAATGAAAAGGGCAGGCTCCAATCTCAGAAATGTACCATAACCGAGAAGGCTCTAGGAGTTTAAGCAGGATGTATGGGTTCCCTACCATTCGGCTCAGTTGCAGATATAAGCCGCTGTGGCACTCGCCAGCAGAAAAGGATTGAATACAGGGAGTTGGGTGCTTATAAAATTCACGAGAAGGTTGGAGCAGAGGACGCTAGGTTGGACATTGTGTTCTCCCAGACCACCATCTGAGGCTGACCTGCTGAAGGAGCAATAACTTTATCCTGTCAGGAAGCTGGGGATGGGCAGCAGCTGTCCTAGTGCTGTCCTCCCTGCCTCACTCCCCCATCTACCCCTGCCCCAGGTGCTTACGTGGTCCCAGTGCATCTCTGTTTCCGAGGGTCTCTCTTGGTGCTAAAGTGGAGAAAGCCTCTCCACTTTGTACTGCTCTGCATTGGAGTATTTCCCTTAGCAACTGGGCGGGCCAGCCAGCCTGCATACTTGGCTTAATCTCTGACTTTGTTGTGAATTTTCTATTGCTGTTAACAACTGCCCAAGGCCTCATGGTGTAAAACCACCACCATCTTATTACATCAAGGATTCTGTGCATTAGGAATTCAGAGAGGGCATGGAGGAATTGGCGTTCTGCTGCTTGGTGTCTGGGGCCTCACCTGGACTCGAGGGGGTGGAGATGGGAGTCACCTGTGGGCTTCTTAGCTAACATATCTAGTGCCTGTCTGAAGGACAGGCTCAGCTGGGGCTGTTGGCCAGAGTACCTATGTGTGGCCTCCCCAGGGGTGCAGTCTTAGGAGAGTTGAACTTCTTAGATGGAAGCTCAGTTCTCCCAGGGTACGTTTTTCAGTAAACAAGCTGGGAGCTGCTCAGCCTCCTATGACCGAGCCTGGGTAGACACATGGCGTCACTTCTGCTGTGCCCTATTCGCTGGAGCAGTCGTGATCTGGCCTGGACACTTTCAAGGGGATGGGATACAGATTCCATCTCTTTCAATGGGAGGGAACACAGATGCACCTCTTCGTTGGGGGACTGTCAAGAATTTGCAGACTTATATTAAAACCACCACAGGGTTGTTCTTCTGGGATCTTAAACTCACAAGCTCTAGTGCCTTAGTCCTCTACTGTGCTGAGCTTTCCCAGGAACTGTAAAGGACAACCGTCGGTAACCCTGAAGCTGGGGTTCCCCAGCCAATGTGCTGTTGAAAATGGGTAACAGGCATAACTATGATATTGATCCCCTAGGCCCTTGTGTTGGGTGGGGGTGGGGAGCCTGGTCAACTAGAGGGTCAAGGCTGGTCCCCTCCAGCAGCACAGCCTCTTCAGCCCCCCTGATACGCGATGCCCCTGATGTGAAAAAGTTGGAATGCACTGCCCTAGATCAACAAATAGTTGTTGAATGAATGAATGAGTGAATGAGAACAAATGAATTTGTACTAAGACTCATGACACAGCTATGGTCACTGTGGGTCTGTCTCTTAAGGAAGAAGTAATCACAGGGAGTCACCAGGGGTGTTCTGAGGTAGAGGAGCTCCTCTCCCGCTGCCCAGCACCTGGGTTCCAGGGAGCAGGTTCCCTATATCATCGCTTTGAGTCCCACTAGCCATTTGGTGCCTCCGTTAGGCTCCAACCAGCTGAGGAAGGCAGAAGCAAGTGAGTTGAGAAGGAAGGAAGACAAAAACAGAGGCATGGCAGCAGAAAAGGCACAGGACCTTGTCTTAGTTTCCTTATTGCTAAAGCAAATACCATGCCATGAATTGGCTTAAAAAATAAGACTTTATTGACTTACGGTTTTGAGACTAGGAGAAGTCCATAATCAAGTCTTCATCAAGGCAATGCATTCTCCCAAAAGACTCTGGCCTTCTGGAGCAGGTTGCTGGTGAACTTTGGTCCTTGGGTTTTCTGTCACATGGCAATGCACATGGCAGCCTCTCCTGGTTTCTCCCTTTTCTTCTGGGTTCCGTGGACCTTTAGCTTCTGGCTGTTTCCTCTGTGTCTTTCTCTCTATGACCTTCCCTAGAAGGCCTTAAGTAATAGGATTAAGACCTATCCTGGGTTCATACCTTATCTGAAGTAGCTCATCAAATGGTCCCATTTACAAGGTTTCTTACCCACAGGAATGGATTCAGTTTAAAACATGTTATTCTGGGGTACATAGCCCCGGACCACCACAATCCCCAAACCTCTGGACCATCTCGGCCATCTCTGTCTCCAGCTCTATGGGTCTGGTTCCATAGTCCAGTCCTGCCATGGGCCAGCAGTGAGGTCAGGGACAGAGAAGATGGCTCAACCTCCCTGGCCTCAGATTTCTCATCTGGAACTGTCCTGCTTTTCTCATGGGCTCTGTGGAGGCCGCAAGTGGATGCCCACTTTGTAAGCTCTAAAGTCCTTTCAACAGGTAAGGAGGTGCTTTTGGTTCCTCGGGGGCCATTGGAATTGTTTTTCCAGCTTTCCTCCCAGCTCTTGGGTATAGTAGACCCTCAATACATGTTTGTTCACTGAGGAGAAAAGCATAGTGATTGCTAATTGTTTGGTTTTGCAGGTCAGAAAACGAGGCACAGGAGGATGAGCGGCCTGGCCCGAGTTCTGAGTGACTGGAGCAGTTTTCAGACTGATATTTGTTGAATTGCCAATTGTCTCTGGGCGTCCAGATGTCCATGTTGCTGGAACAAGGAGGCCTGAGGATCAAATTTAAATCATGGCTGCAGCAAAGCAAGCTTAGCCTTTATAAATCCAGCGTCTCTTTCTCCCACTGTTAAGCCGTTCCTGCTCAGTTAGTTTCTTCCCTGATTCTGATGAAGTCTGGCTCCGCATACTGGGCTTGCAGGTCAGGGGCCTGGAGGCAGGGTGGACATTTCCAGCCTAATAGTTCAGTGAAGACCAGAGATCAACCCGAGGAAGAGAGGCAGCAGTGAGAGGCTGCGGGCAGGGCCTCCTCCACCCAGGGCTGTGAAGGGCTCACTCCACACCTTTTCCTGGTTCTGGAACTTGGAGCTTCACCCGTCTGGTGGGCCTATCTCCGGATAAGGTCTGTTCCTGGTTCCAGGGGGCCAGTGGTGGGTTAGAGAATCTGCTGGCCAAAGTGCTGTTAGAGAGTTTCCTTAGAATAAACAGCTCGTGCGGAATATACACTGACCCAATTGAGTGACCTTCTAATTTGTAGGAAAACAAGCTGCTGAGAAGCTCATGCCAGGTGAGGTAAGTGGAAAAACATGGTGTCAGTATTCAAGGCGGACGCCTGGGTTCTCTCTGGTGCCCCTTACTCCCTGCCCTGTTTTCTTTTATCACTCTTTATTTTCTCCCTCTCTGTCTCCACTCCATTAATTTTGGGGTAAGCACCCCCTCCATGCTCTCTGCATCCCTCCCACCAGCCCCCTCTGTGTCCTCTCGGATTAAGGCCTATGCCTTCAGGGCTCTCCCCTCCTCTAAGATGAATTCATTGACACTAAGGTGTAAGTGCCCAATAAGGCGAAATCTGGTGGTTTCAGGGGCATTCTAATGGTCCTTGACAAGAATCTCAAAGCCCTTCCCCAAAGAAAAAGGGGTCCCTAATAGTGGAAAATTCTTCCTCCACCTGTGAGTAGGTGGAGCTTTTTTTATATTTGGATTCTTTTGGAGTCCTGGAAATCAGATCCTACAGGTCCTACCTATGCAGTGGGGCTTTTCAGTATTCTATTGGGGAGAAGCATTTCAGGCAGGGCTGGGGAGGGGAAGGGGGGCATTGGGGTGGGGGAGGGATGAGGGTAACTGGACCCAGCATGCCTGGGCTGTGCGCGGGCAGGTGGGATGCTGCCGGCCCCTCCCAGCCCCGAGCAGCTGGTCTGCAGGCCCAGGACAGGACACCCTCCCGCCCACCCCTCATCTGATCATGAGTCACATCTCATTATTCGCTCCTCCCGGCCTTTGCAGCAGCTGCTGGCTGCTTTCTCCTCAACTCCCCCCAGTCCCTGCCTGCTGACCCCCACTCCCCACCTCAGTATGCCTTGTACTTCCTGGTAATTCTATCACCAGGCATCTGATCTAATTTTGGGTGCATAGCTTCCCGGGAGTGGCAGATGGAAGGCATCAGAGTCCCCAGGAGAAGGACCGGCTGGGAGCCGAGCCTGGGCCAGACTAGGGAGGCTCGGAGCACAAGAGCAGCCATGGTGTGTGAATTTCCAGCCCCGCTTGCCCAGCTGTGAGCTCTTTTCGGGCAGGAACGGGCCTGTTCTGTTCTGGGTTGCACCCCCAGCTCCAAGCACTGTGCCTGACCCACAGCAGGGGCTTCACTAACGGTGTACTTGTGTTAACCCACGTCCTGTCCTGCCCTGCCTGGGGCTTTTGTTGCTGCAAAGACTTGGGTTCTGGTCCCAGACCCCTGGAGTCCTTTCCAGATCGCTTCCTGTAGGGGCATCCCACTCACCTTCTCTGAACATCTGCTGATATTTTTAACTTGGAAGAGCACAATTTTCCTCTGGGCATCATCTCAGCACCATCCCCCCCGCCCCCCAATCCCCCTCCCCGGCCCCAAGTAAACTTACTTAACTTTTGTCTTAGGTGGTTGCTGCTAAAAGAAATACCATCCAAAGGCCTGGTTTAACAATAGGAATTTAGTGGTTCACGGTTTCAGTGGCTGTAAGGCTTGCATCCTCGGGTGGTCAGTTTCTTCTGGCTGGCTGGCAATCTCTGGGGCTCCTCGGCTTTTCCATCATATGGCATAGCACATGGTGGCATCTTCTCCTTTCTCTTCCGGTTTCTGTTGACTTCCAGCTTCCGGCTGTTCTCCGTGGCTTCTCCTACTGTGTCCAATTTCCCCTGCTTATAAGGATTTCAGCCATACTAGATTGAGGCCCACGTTGATTCAGCCTGGGCACACCTTAACTGATAACCTCTTCAAAGGTCCTGTTCATAGATGGGTTCACACCCACAGGGTTCACACCCACAGGCTTGGGACCCAGACATGCCTTTGGTGGGGGATGGGATTCAATCCCTGTGCTGGTTTGAAAGGAAGTATGCCCCCTAAGAAAAGCCATGTTTTAATGTAAGTCCCATTTCATAAAGGTAGAATAATCTCTAGTCAATACTGTATGTTTGAAACTGTAATGAGATCATCTCCCTGGGTGATGTGATTTAGTCAAGAGTGGTTGTTAAATTGGATTAGGTGGCGACATGTCTCCACCCGTTTGGGTGGGTCTTGATTGGTTTATTGGAGTCCTATAAAAGAGGAAATATTTTGGAGAATGAGAGATTCAGAGAGAGCAGCACCACGAAGCAGAGAGTCCACCAGCCAGTGACCTTTGGAGATGAAGAAGGAAGACGCCTCCCGGGGAGCTTCATGAAACAGGAAGCCAGGAGAGAAAACTAGTAGATGATGCCATGTTCGCCATGTGCCCTTCCAGCCGACAGAGAAGCCCTGATTGTGTTCGCCATGTGCCTTTCCAGATGAGAGAGAAACCCTGAACTTCATCGGCCTTCTTGAATCAAGGTATCTTTCCCTGGATGCCTGTAACTAGACATTTCTATAGACTTGTAATTGGGACATTTTCTCGGCCTTAGAACTGTAAACTAGCAACTCATTAAATTACCCCTTTTAAAAGCCATTCCGTTTCTGGTATATTGCATTCCGGCAGCCAGCAAACTAAAACAATCCCCATAAGTGAAGTTATATATGGTACAAAAACCCTTTCAGCTCTATAATCTTCACCTGCAATAATCCATATTCCTGAACATTATTTTCACAGCATCCTTGAAATGGGAGCTATGAAAACCGAGGCCTCTGTGAAAGTGAGGATTTATCCCCACATCTTTCCCTTCCACACTCAGGCTTCCAGACTGAGGGTTTTAACCCCTCACCACCTCTGTGGCACCTCGGGGGATATAAGTGGAGTTAGGAAAAAACACTGTGTTTTCCAGGTGAGGTCAAGGGCTGGGCCCAGGCTTACAGGAGTAAGTAGTGGCCTTGGAGAGGGTAAGATATAGGGGAGTGACCTCTGGCTCCCCACCAACTCTTTCCTCTATTGCCCTCACTCTCACCTTTAGTTAAGGGGTCATGTTCAGAATGAGACCATTTGGGGATGGGGAGGGCCATTTGGCTGCAGTGGTGAACCCCACAGGGTTGGAGCCTAGAACTTGAGGTGACAGCTAGTTACCTAATTCCCCCAAAGGGAGTTCCCTGCAAGGTGCCTCGATTCCAATCCACAGTAATCCTCCTTGGACATTACCGTGGCAGTCACGTGCTAATAAATCAGCTGGTGAAAGTACGACACTCTGGCTGGTCTACCACATGGGACACTGGTTAAGATTTGCCCGGGGGTGCTGAGAGCCCTTTAACCCAAGCCAGGCCTGAGTTGACACCAGAAATTAGAGGTGTAGGTAAGAGAGCAGCCTTTTCTGTCCTAGGCCTGAGCTTGACTCAGATGCACCAGTCTGGGGCCTACCCAGGAAGAGTCCATTCCTGGGATTCCAGGCGTGAAAACCAGTGGCCCATCTGTCATCCTGCAGGTGTGGCAAATGCAATGCCTCCCCCAGACTGGGCTGAAGCAGGTGAGAAAACAGGCCTTGGGAAGGCACCCAGGCGATTGATTCTGGCCTGTGGCCACCTAGAGGGAAGGAAAGAGAAGAGGAAATAAAAATTACACAAAGCTACTTTGAGGTATTCCCTGCAAGCAGCCAGAGGTGTTGAGGGTGAGAATTGCTCCGCCCAGCATGCTCTGGGCCTCCACTGCAGAAAGCAGAGCTGGGGGAGGGGGTTGGGGGGGAGGGTGGAGGGGGGAGTGTTGGGGAGGAGCAGCTGCTGGGCTGCGGGATAATCACTCCAGCAGCCTGGCCGGCGTTCATAAAACTTTAACAGCAGCTTCACAGAGCCTAATCCTATAACCCTAGCAGGCGGTTTTTCCCCCTCCTCTTTTTAAATCAATAAAATTACGAAGAGAAAACCCAGGTGGGGTCCTGCTTCTCACTGGTGCGGCAGGCACAGCATGTCTGGGCTTGCCTGGCAGCCTGCTGGGGAGGCCCTGCTAGGAGCACATTTGCCTGAGGGCGTAGCCCCTCCCCCAACCTCTTTCTTTTGAACTTTTTTTTATTGTATAGTATAACATATAAAAAGCAAAGAAATAAAAAAGCAATAGGTTTCAAAGCACTCTTCAAAAAGTGGTCACAGATCCCAGAGTTTGTCATGGCCTATGTTACAATCCTCTCAGACTTTTCCTTCTAGCTGCTCCAGAATATAGGAGGCTAGAGGGCTTAAATCCTTTTTTATCATCACAATCGACATTTTTTTCCTTCTTTTTTTGTGAACAATAACATATATACAAAAAAGCTATAAATTTCAAAGCACAGCACCACAATTGGTTGTAGAACATATTTCAGACTTTGACATGGGTTACAGTTCCACAATTTTAGGTTTTTACTTCTAGCTGCTCTAAGATACTGGAGACTAAAAGAGATATCAATTTAATGATTCGGCATTCATATTCATTTGTTAAGTCTTATCTTCTCTGTATAACTTCACCTTTACCTTTGCTCTTTCTATACCTCTCTTTAGGGGTTGTTTGGGCTATGGCAATTCTAAATTTTTCATATTGGAAGGGTCTGTCACTAATATGGGGTAGGGAGATGGAACTATCTGATGTTCTGGAGAGGCTGGGCCCTCTAGGTTTCAGGACTTATCTAGACTCATCTGGAGGTTGTAGGTTTCTGGAAAGTTACTCTAATGCATGGGACCCTTGTGGAATCTTATATATTGCCCTAGGTGTTCTTTAGGATTGGCTGGAATGGTTCTGGGTTGTTTCCCGACTTCTTTCTGAGGGCAAGATCCTTGATGCAGTGGAAAGAGGCGGAGAAAGGTAAAATGGTTGTATTTACATAACTTATGAGACTCTGGCAGCCACGGGAAGGGCCTTTGCACAAGGTCTCACCATGACTTCTCAGCAGCCACTGCAGCCCAGCAGCTGCCACCTGACCATTAGGCCCAGTAGCCTCCACGGCAAATGCAAACTTCCAGACCCTGAGCTGAAGAGGGAGGATTTAGTAGTGTCCCAAGGTGACCAAGATGCCTCTTTGGTATGAGGTGTTCCCTGGGGACTCCAGAAACTATTGGAGAAGGAATTGACACAGTCAGAAATCCTGCAATATCAGGAGGTTGTGATGGGAGAGATTTTGGCACCCTGTGACAGACTAGAGTAGAAGGTGGGGGACGGGGTCTACTCTGCGGAGTTTTGTTCACTGCATCGGCCACTCTCACCAGGGGACCAGCCCTGACTTTATAAGGGCTGAAATTTTGTTTCTGCCATCCTCCATATATGGAGAGCTTCATACAATGAGTTATCATAAAGGTGTTCCATCCCTTCTGACCTAATTTTGCAAACCTAGAATTGAGCTCCCCGAGTGTGAATAGGTTTGGCTCCTATTACATCAGTGGGCATCCTTGGCAGCAGCTCTTCCCATTCTCATGTTCAGATGGAAATTTCCTGTGTGCACAAGGCAGACTGATCTCGTTGTCAAGTCTAATAAATAAATCACAGCCTAGAGCCATGGGACTCCACATTGCAAATGTAAAATGTAATGTCTGGCACCACTGGAGATAAAATAAATTACCTGTAATCTGGTAAGCAGGTCATCTTGATTCTCCACTCTATTCTGGTGACTTCAGTGATTGATTTTGCTAAACTCAGATGAAGTAGATGGACATTCAGAGTCAGGGCTTTAAAAGAAACAAAGCAGTTGGACCAAGAGATGAGATAATAAAACCCTTCTCATAGGGAGATGGTGAGAAGAACCTTAGTTCTTGACTTCCTAAGTACTTGAGTTTAGTCCCTTATGTGGCTTGATTCTGCTTCTTGTCCTCTGATTTTGAGAGACACTATTATATCTGTTTAATAAACACCATTTTGTTTGTTTGTTTAGGACAGTTTAAGTGGGACTGCAAATGATCTTAAAGGCAAGAGGCTAACACTTTTATGATTGATTTGAAAGACACCAACTTGCCTCTACAAAGCCTGCCTGGAGCATGGAGTTCAACTGTGGAAGCCAATCCTTTGGTTTGAGAATTTGAAGACCCTGCTGCAATGATATCAAAAGTATCATTCCACCATGCAATCAATATAAAAATTTACATTCTTTTTTTGAGATTAAGTCTTTGAAATCTGATGTGTACTTACACTTACAGCATATCTCACTTTGGACTAGTCACATTTAGAGTACTCAATACTGGCTACCATATTGGACAGGCCAGATTAGGAACTTCCACCAAGCAGAATTTCAAAGAGATGGGGTATCAGGTAAGTAA
Source organism: Myrmecophaga tridactyla (assembly GCA_004026745.1). Classification (NCBI taxonomy): domain Eukaryota; kingdom Metazoa; phylum Chordata; class Mammalia; order Pilosa; family Myrmecophagidae; genus Myrmecophaga; species Myrmecophaga tridactyla. Next base: position 19,747 of record PVIY010007573.1, on the reverse strand, counting down.
AGTTTGATGAGAAGAGAAGTGAGTAGAGAAAGGCCTCATTAATATTGGCTGAGAAAGGAAGGACTCTTCGCCATGTACAACTTTTGGCTCTAAGCCATGACTGTCCTAAAGGGGGAATGGGTTAAAGCAGGAGCAAGAGTCCTGAGAGTATGTGGTTTTGCAGGCTTCCAGGCTAGGCCTACCACAGGTTCTCCTGTTCTGTTTCAGGAAAGCCACTTTTTATTCTTCACTTTGAAGGAGAAATCAGACTGGGAGCCATGAGAGGATGGGGCTTGCTGGTGGATGTTTTCCAGGATAGATGTCTGTCTTCTCCAGGCAAGTGCAAAGGCAGAGAATTAGGGCAGCTATTGAAACCAGGAAGAAGAACTTGCAGAAGCGGGGTGAGGTTATCCCTAGAGAGGCTAAGTTTCTAATAAACATCTCAAAAAAAAAAAAAAAAAAAAAAAGCTGTAGAGATGGGATGGGTAGAGAACTATAGGTTAAGGCCATAATAAATAATACAAGAAGGTTTTCCCCAGATGGCAGGAGGAGGGAAGAGCTAGCAGAGCCCACTCACTCACTGGTTTGAAATTATGCTCATGCATTCTAGGAAAATCCAGGTTCTTTGCAATCAAAGGTACCTTCATTGCTGGGCAGAAGTATGCCGCTGGAGTCACGCATGTAGTAAAGTGACTATGGGTGTTAGAGAATAGAACATCAGAACTACACTGAGTCAACCTAGCTGCGGGGAGCCCAGACCACAATGGTGGCACGACTGAAGCAGATCAAGAGGGTGGAAGACTCAGGTACCTTCAAATAAACCCATATTCATTGGAATGCCCTTCGCTGAAAGTAAGTCAATCAAAAAAAAAACAAAAACAAAAATTGACTTATTGTAAGGATATTTATTGTTTCCTTAGTTAAAAGTCCAAATGTAGACAGTTCTAGAGCTGGTTCACCACTTAATGATGTCATCACAGACTCAGACCCTTTCTATCCCTCTTTTTCACCTCCTCAGTCTGTTGTCTTTTGGCTTACTGCCTCATGATCTCAAAAGGTTGCTGTATTTTCAGCAGAGCAGAAAGCCAAGGGTAAAAGGTTTTCTCCTCCTGAGGCCCTCTTAACCTGAGTATAAGTGGTTTCCCAGAAAACATTCCTTTATATCTCATCGGCCAGAACTGAGTCATATGGCTGTGGATCGATTCTAGGAAGTTTGGGAAAGCAAGTTCTTCAGCCTCTGGGAGGAGGGAGGGTGATAGACAAGGAGACACAAGGGAAAAAGGAGTCAGAACTAGCTTTGCACAGCCACAATGAATGCTCCAAGTCCCGAGACAAAGAAGATTGTCCTGTGAGTCAGGAGATACCAGCTTGCTGCGTGACTTTGTACTAGTCACCCAGCCTCTCTGAACTTGTTGCCTTAGCTCTACAGTGTAGAACTGATTTCACTAAATGGTCTCTTTCTGCTTCAACACCCAATGATTTTATTACAATTCCTCAAGGGCATTGAGTGAGCTGTCCAGTGGTAAAGAAATTAATATAATGAGATCCATTTGGTAAAAACAGCTGTGTCTCTACTCCTCCCTATGATCAGGGGACATTTGTTGGATGGATAAACTCTCAGGCACACAGATTTTGATAGAAGTTTAATTACATCAACAGCCTGGTGTCCTTGGTCTCTGGATGTCTGTTCCCAGACAGAGCGTCAGTCTCAGGAAGGTGTTGAAAAGACCTATGAGCTAAGCTAAAGGGATCCTCTTGTCCTTGATTGATCTCTGCATGCTCAGGTGGGGTCAGCCTTAGGCAAAACTTTGGAGGAAATGAAGTTGGCCTCTTAAGGTTCCTCCACATTTTCCCTTCCCACCTGGCATTCAATATTCTACCACTATCTGCCAGCTTGGAAGCCCCCATGGTTGGGTTCACCCAGCTCCTTCCTGGATGGGGGCTTTGTCTAAATACTTTCCAGAGCTCTTCATTTCATAACCCAGCTTCCTCCCTTTCCTCAAGGCACTTCTCTCAGGGAGCCACTGTGATGAGTGAACTCAGGCCAAAATGTGGGGGTAGGTCTTGCCCCTTACTTAGGTCAGATACGGTGCTCACCAAGGGGCTCCCACACACAAGGCCAGGCCAAACGCCCACAGCTGAAGGCTTTTCTCAGTAGGAAGTAACAGAGTCCACCCAAGGGAGCTGATCACAAAGACATGTTATTCTAAGGTCATGGGGCATAGTGGGTTGAATCGCATCTCCCAAAAAGACATGTTCAAATCCTAACCCATGGTCCGAGGGAATGTGACCTGATTTGGAAATACAATCTTTGTGGATATAATTGAGCTAAGATGAAGTCACACTGGATTAGAGTGGGCTCTAAATCCAATGGCTGGTGTCCTTTCTCTTATAGAAAGGAGAGGGAGATTTGGGCACAGAGACGTAGACACACACAGGGAAGAAGGGTATGTAAAGACAGAGGAAGAAATAGGAGTTATGCTGCCATAAGCCAAGGAATGCAAGGGGTTGCCTGCAGCCACCAGAAGCTAGAAAAGGAAAGAAAGGATCCTTTTCTACAGACTTTGGATCTGCCAACACTTTGATTTTAGACTTCTAGCCTTGAGAACCGTAAAAGAATAAATTTCTGTTGTTTTAAGCTACCCAGTCTGTTACGCAACCCTAGGAGATTAATACACTGGTTACGTATGGTCAGGCAGCCCCGTACCCACTAAGGAGGACCCTGACCAGCACCAGGCTGGTTTCTCTCTCTCTTCCCCCATCCTCCACTTCTCGCTGATCTCTCCATGCCTCCCCCTCATTCCTTTTCTCCCTCTGTGATTAGGGCGCACAATGAGCTTGGTTGCCACACAATTCCTGAGTTGTCTTGCCTCAGTTCAAGCAACCAGACAAATACTGACAAGCATCTCTGAATCTTAAATCTAAATTCCCAAAAGAGAGCAGACGACTGGCCCAACTTAAACCAGGTGTGCACCCTGGTGGGGTGGGGGCAGGGGGCTGAATGAGAAGGTCACCATAACGAGAACCTGGCTGCAGGATGGCACTTTGTGGTTGGTTTTTGCTTTAAATGGAAGAGTAGATTTTCCATACCGTTTGATATGGCGTAATGTAAAAACCCTGGAGCACACATAGCAGTGAAAGTGTTATTAAGGCTCCAATTCTGGATCCACCATTTACTGTTGGTAAAATCTTGGTTATCTTAATTATTTAACAACTTATATAGCATTTTCTATATGCCGAACTGTGCCGGGCTCAGCGCTTTACACATGTGAACTTGTTTAAACCTCATAATGACTTTATGAGTCATTTTACAGATGAGGAAACTGAGGCAGAGAAGGGTGAAGTAACTTGCCCCAGGTCACATAGCTAGTAAGTAGTGGAGCTGCAGTTCCAGCCCAGCCTGTGTGGCCCCATTGTCCTTGCTCTGAAGCCCCTGTCAAGCTGACCTTGGATAAATTACTTAACTTTTCTGTGTATCGGTTTCCTCATTTTTAAAACGGCTGAAATAACACCGACGTCACTAGTTGTGAGAATTACAGTGCGGTACACAGGTAAAGCCCCTTCCCCTCTAATCATACCCGTTGCATGGGGCGGGGCACATGTGAGGAGTCAGACATTTTCCCCCGTTCTTACCCGCCAGAGCCCCCCGGGAGCCCCAGAGCTTGCTTCTGCATGTCTTCTAACATCTCTTGAGGGCTGGAGCTGGGAAGTGACTCAACCTGGCTGCTGACGATCCTTAAGTTACACCCTTAACTCTTGCTTCAGAAACCATCCCTTGGGCCAGAAAGCTCCCTCAGCTACAGAGCTCCCAAATCCTAAGTTCTATGATGCAGTAGAACTCTGGAATAGCTGGAAATGATCACTTTCCAAAGCAACCCATCATCCACTGGCACAATCTCTGCAGAGATAATAACCGCATTGACAGGACGAGCAGTGAGGCAGCTTGCAAATCTGTTAACAGGCTTGGCCTTTACAAGCAGACTGCAATTTAATAAGAAAAGGAATCTCAGGTGTTAGATCTGCTCTGCTTCAGCATGCATGCTTTTATTTTTAAATAATACTGCACGTATTTAAAAATATGTAGGAATATGGTGCCAAGTAAGATCTTTTTATTATAAATAGCTATATTGCTTCAGTTTTGTTGTAATGTTCACATACAACAAACTCTCGTATAACTTCAGAATTGCAGGAGACACTATATATTCAATGTCACTGTATAGTAAAGGGTGAAGTCAGAGGTCTGGGTTGCTCAAACTGCACATCCCAAAGGCAGGCCTGTCTACTGGAGGGCTGGCCCTTGACTGGCTCCTGGGAGCTAATCTCTGAGCCCATGGAATATCAAGCCACATGGTGTTTTCGTGTGCCAAAAGCCCTGGACCACACAATATCAGTTTGACCTCCACGGGGTTGGAGACAGAGTAGGTAAAGTCAGTCACAAAGACACTGCATGCCTACATGACTGACCCCCAGTAAAAACCCTGGACACCAAGGCTCAGTGAATTTCCCCAGTTGGCAATACTTCAGTGTATTGTAGCACACAATTTTTAGGAGAATTAAGCATGCACCCATAGGACTCCACCTGAAGGGTTTGTTCTGGACTTCACACATGAGCCTTTCTCCTTTATTGATTCTGAACTGTACCCTTTCACAATAGCAAACTGTGACTGTGAGTATACAGCTTTTCTGAGTCCTGTGAGTCCTTCTAGTTGAGGCTGAAGGGTGGTCTCAGGGACCCCTGACAATCACTCTGCTGAAGGTTCCATGGTGGGGAGGTAACATTTGAGAAGTTAAAAGCAAGAGCTCAGTAATGAAGGACTGGAATTATAATTTGGAGTGTTCGCAAGGTGGGAAGCTTTCAAGTCTCCTATTTGCACCTTAGAGGTCTTATATATTTGCCCTATTTCCCCACTAAACCATTAACAATCCTCTGGGGCACGTCCTTCTTCTACCTCTTTGTCCCCCATAGTGCCTGGAGCAGAGACTTGTAATGCTAGCGCCTCTTCAGCAGGTGAATGCACTCATCCTCCACATATTCTGTGTTGGTTGCTGAATGATTCACAGCTGCCCTTAAGATTTGCTTTCTGCTGAACAGCCCACAGGATCCTTGTCCCTGCAAAGGAATTCTTCAGTTATTTAAAGCTTTATCTTATACTGAGCCCATGAATTAAAGTGGAGAAGATGTGAACCATTTTTGTCTACTTGTCAGCAACTCTGGGAGACAGAGGATGAAACAACTGTGGAAGATGAGGTCATTCATATGCTCCTTCTATTCCACTCCAGGATCTACTTACTCTACATCTGCCAACTCAGCCTGAGCCAGTGGAGCTGGGTAGGATAGACGGGCTGAAGGACCAACCTGATCCCACCATAAGGACCTTGACACAGGTATCATTCCAACATTGAGATGGCTCTTTCTTTTTTCAGAGTGGAAAATGTCAATCACCACTAATGAAATGGAATGTGGCCCAGAGATGAACTCAGCTGTTCAGCTAAGGAGAGTGAGCTCGGGTTCAGTTCCTGGTGGGTTGTGCTCTGTTTTCTGATCACAGATTGTACTTGGAACCCTGATACACTCTCATTCTCATATACGTGTCTTAACAATAAAAGGCATCAATGCATAGCAGTATTCACATACCGGTTAGTCAAGAATGAGAAGAGCAAGAGATAGACGTCAGTGGAGAATAACCAATGAGTTCTGAGACCTTGACTGTCAAATCTGGAAAGGTTTTAGTGGTCATAGTGAAATTCTTAATGTAATTTAATAAGGCAAAATGCATATCTCAAGGATCAAGTGGTGCTAAGCTTAGGAAAGAACACAGCTCTTTCACTGAAGCCACAGGCCTCTAAAAGGTTCTGACACAAAGACCACATTAATTTGGCAACAGTACTTCTCTACAGCAACTGGAATTGCTGTTTCCAAAGTTAGATTAGTGAGCACATTGGCAATGGACTGACAGTGGGATATTTAGGAGATTTGAAAAGAAAAGCTATTGGGTATTTAGAGGAGTCCCTACATCTTCTTTAACCTTTACTTACTGAAGTATTATCTACAGTTCCTACCTTGTTCCCAGTTTTTACTCTTGTAGAGAGGGGATGGAGGGTAGGAAGGGTTGAGAAAACCTGAGCCAGGGCAAGGAGTGTATTTCTAGCACATAGCAGGTATTCTGACTGTGTCCTGGACATGTTGAATTTCCTTCATGTTAAATTTCACTGTTGACAACTGTAGATGTTGCTGATACTTAACCACTATTCACTCAGCCCTCACCTTTTGTGCATGCCAGACTATGAGAGTTTAGTCAAATGCAGAGTTTAGAGACGCTCTCCTCCACAAGAGCATCCTCATTTCTGATACTTACTGCAAACTCAGAGGGTTCCCCAAACCATCCTTAGGTTCAGCAATTCACTAAAAAGATTCATAGAACTCGCTGAAAATAGTTATATTCATGGTTATGTTTTTTTTATTATGTGAGAAAAATACAGATTAAAATTAGCCAGAGGAAAAGCGCATAGGACAGAGTTCAGAAAAACTACCAAACACGGTGCTTCCATTGTGCTCTCCCCATGGAATCATGAACGCATTACTTTCCCAGAATTGATGTGTGACAATATGCATGGAATGTTGCCAACCAGAGAAACTCACCCAAGCTCCCATGTTCAAAGTTTTCAATGGGGCTCCTTCACTTAGGCATGATTGGTTGATCACCCAGTGGTTGATCTCAATCTCCAGATTGCCTGATGCTGGTGACCTAAAACCTCATTTCTAAATTGTTGGATCTCTCCAATGTGGCCAGTCCCCATTCTACATCACATTGTTAGACTACCCTGTGTGACCCATGGGCCCCAGGCAAACAAAGACACTCCTATGAGGCATGACCTTCCAAGGGTTTAAAGATTACCTCCCAGAAGCCAAGAACAAGGGCCAGACCTCTTTTGGGGCAAAATTAAATTCTTTACTATACATAGCCCAACTTTGAAATATCAGCATCTCGGTCCTTTTGCCTTACACCTTTCTCTGGCCACTGGAGTCCATTCTGCTGCAGTGCATGGCATGCCAGAGGGGCTGAGGTGTTAACATCTCAGGAGAAGTCATCAACCAATGGCTGGCAGGAGTGGGAAGACTCTGCATGATCTTCACTGCCTCCTTCAGTTCCCCATCAAGATTTACTTGATAACACAGTCTTTACTGGTTTCCTTCTCTTCTCTAGCACTTTCCCCATTCCTCCAACAGTGTTCTCTGAAATCATTTCCCTCCTACCCTTTGCACTTGAACACTTATCTCAGGGTCTGCTTCCAAGGCAACCAAAGTAACCAAAAGGTGCCCTATTGCCCGTCCTTTCTTTCTCACCCTCCCTTCTCTCTCTCCCCCTTCCATCCTTCTTCCCACCCTCTCTCCATTTTTCTCTCTCTCCCTCTCTTCTTTCCTCTCTCCCTTCCTTCCTTCCTTCCTTCCTTCCTCCATTCTTTTCTCTTTCTTTCCTTCTTCTCTTCCTCTGTCCCTTCCTTCCTACACAGATCAGGTCTCACACTAGGCAAAGGCTGTCTGGAGGGTAGACTGGCATTATATAGGTCAGCCTGGGCTGCAGCCAGAAGCCTCAGCATCCAGGCAAAGAGGTGAAGGGAGCGTGGAGCCCCGGTGCCCTGGCTCCCACTCTTTGCGTCTGTCTTTGTTCCCATTCTCAAGGCTGGTCTTGTTCCTTGGAATTTTGATGATGCCAATATCTGTACCTTAGTTAGGCTGCATGGGGTGAGTTAGATTTGGAGAGATTATTTGTGTTCTACTTCCGGCTCTGCCAGTGATGAACTGTGGCTCTGAGTGACTGTCCTGCCCTTGGCTTCAATTCTCTCATCTGCAGAACGAGTGGGTTGGATTAGGTTATCTGTAAATTTCTATCTAGTGTCCAGATTTACAGATACTGAATCATGAATGAAGGCCAGAATGAATACCTGAGCAGGTATTAGCTGAGCAGAGTACAGAGTTTCTCCCAGTCATTCCCAGTCTCAAGTGAAAGAAGATGCTGTTTGACACACACTTGTTACAGTTTGACTCATAACCACTCAGCTAGGAAGACCAAGCATTTCCCCTCTCCCCGCGGAGCTTGCTAGCTCAACTGAGGATCACAACTTTGACACTGGGCTTCCCTTTCGCCTGTTCTAACCCTGGCTGAAAATCTGGTTTTACTCAGTCCACAGAGGAGGACCCCACACTTTCAAGCCAGCTCTTCTTACTGGCAAATGAAGACATTCCCATAAGTAAAACAGGAGCGTAATAAATGTCACCAGGAAAATGTAGCCTTTTCCTGAACCGCAATGTCAGTGGTTAGAAAAGACAAGACAAGCATGTATTTATTCATGAAGGTGTCGAGACCAAATGGTATTTTACAATAAGGGTCAACAAACATTTTCTGTAAAGGGCCAGATAATAAATATCTCTGGCTTGGCAGACCACAGGTCTCTTGCAACTGTTCTCTGCCACTGTAGGACACAAGCAGTTAGTTATACCAGGACTGAGGCTGGGGTGGGCGAGTAACGCACTCACCTTGACACAAAATTTAAGTGTGTGCCCCCCAAAATTCAGTAAGTAGGATATTCTGATACAGCATTTAAAAAAATCAAAAGTATTGCAAAAAAGTACATGAGCCACGAAATACGAAAAATTTAAATTAAGACAGGAGCAGACAATGTATCAGTGAGTGAGCATGGCTATGTTCCAATGAAACTTTATTTGGTCTGGAGCCATAGTTCGCTGACCCCTGTCTTACAAGATTATTTCTGGGGCCTCTCAAGAGATGCTTTGATCTTAAACTCAGGACTGGTGAGGTGTGATTGTGAAATAATGTTTCCTTTGGGGTGCGTCCTTTCCTTGCCTCTAGTTCTTCCCCTTTGGGCCGTTTGTCTGTGGGACTTCTTAACTCCCTCTCCCCCTTACCACACCCCCTACGCTCTAGCAGCCCAGGCCTCAGATGTCTCAGTTGACATTTGTCTCAGTTGCCTTTAACATAAAATTTCAACCAGGTCTCTGCCCTGGCTCTGGGCCTTTCTTTCTGAGGGGAGCTGACCCTTTAGAAAGAATCTGATCATTAACTTAACAAGATGCTTCCCTTGGCTCAGGTACATTTCAGTGGAAAGTTCTTTCAACCAAAGGGACTTTCAGGGAAATTTAAAGAAACGGAACCAACAAAATTTGAAAATTCTCCTTGTCTATTGTTTTAGTCCACTAAAGGTGCTGCAATGCCAGAAACAAAAAGGGATTTATGAGCTTACAGGGTTACAGTTCTGTACAGAGGTTGTGCAAATGTCCAAATCAAGGCATCAGCAAGTGACCCTGGAATCCTGCCAAGGCACGTGGAGGCATCTGCTGGTCCTTTCTTCTGGTTTTGTTGCTTTCCACTTCTGACCGCTCCCTCCATCTGTGTCTTTCTTTCCAAGCTTCTGTGCATTTCTCTGTCTTTCCTCCTCTTATAAAGGACCCCAGTAAGAGGATTAAGACCCACCAGGGGCATGCCACCACTAAAATAACCTTATCAAAAGCTCCCAACCACAATAGGTCTACACCCACAGAAATGGATTAGCTTTAAGAACATGATCTTTTTTGGGGTCCATAAAGCCACCAAACCATCACAGCTATATTTCTATCTGTTGAAGGATGGATGGAGGTAGAACTAACAACTCTGAACCAAGTAATACAAAGGGGTGAGCGTCAGATGGGTAGGATCACAAATAGGTAATTCTGGGTGACTGGGTCCCCCAAATCTCATAATGTAGGTGACTTTTGTGATCAGATAGAGGAATCAGCCCAAGTCAGAAGGTGTGGAGTTGGCATCACGATGCGGTTTGAAATCCACCATAGAGATACCAGATGAGCCAGATGATTCTGGATGAATTTCCTGATTGCCAATCTGTGTAGATGTCCCCAGCCTGTAATCCCAACCCCTGGAAATAACTGGCCTTCACTGGTACAGGGAGAAAAGCCAGCCAGGTTCTGATGACCCAAATGCTGTCAAAGAAAGGATCAGAGATTACTTAAATGGATGACTGTGGCTTTGTTCCAATAAAACTTTATTTGGCTCATCCTGATCAAGTTTAATAACATTTAATAGATTTTTTTTTAAACATGAGTAGTAATAATGATTCCTTTGTAACAACAATAATATATGAACGCCTGGTCAAGGTCAGCAGCTTGTTCCTTTACCAAAAAAGTAAAGCCACCCTCTGAGGACAAAATGGCACATGAAGGGCGACATACATTTCCGTTTTTAAAAAAGAACCCCAAACACTTTATATTTACGTATCTTTCCATTTAAAAATTGGTGAGTGGGATTAACTCCATTTTTTAAATATAAGCTTCTAACGTGGTGCAGGTTTCAATGTACAAATCGAAGTTAGCTGATTAGACTTAAGGTGCTGTGAGGTGAGGATGAACACAGCCCAAGGTCAGCCCTTGGGGAATCTTCTACTTTCGGAAAGGGGAGGTTATCTATGGGTGTCTTTGGGAGGTGTTGGGGGGTGGGGGGAGGTGGGTAGGAGCTGAACACCTGCAGCGGAAATAGCTGAGCAGTCCTGGGGACTGGACTGGTGGCTGTCAGTGCCTTCCCCACCTTCTCTGCCGAGGGCTGCTATGTCCACACCTATCGCCCCACGCTTGTGTGTGTGAGGGCACCTCGGGGTCTGCACGCTCCAAACTCATCCTGGCCTAGACTGACAGGCCTGGATGCTTCAAGTCCCTTCCTCTGTCATGGGGTCCCCCATATGGCACCCCACCTTTCCCACTTTCTTGATTCCTTACCCCCAAGGACACTTGCTCTATGATGCACTTCCCTTGGGCCTACTCCTTGCCAAGGCTAAATGGGTGTCAAAATCAAGGGGTGGTATTAGTGAGGCATGTTGGGTTCCTTGGGAAGTCTCTGCCAACACACATGCTCTGTGGAGGATGCCTCTTAGCTTTCACCCAGATGAGCAATTCGTGCTGAGAATGTGAGGTCACAAGGCAGGTGTGGAGAGGAGCTGCGTGGTGGGGAGGGAATGGGGTTGGGGTGGGTAGGAGGCTGCGTGGTGGGCAGTAAAGGCTGGGAGCAGGCTAGAGGGATTCCTGGGTGCTGTCTTCAAACTCACCTGTGTAAGACGACCACTCAGGAACTAGAATTGTATCTTTGTGTTTGCATATGTGTCAGGAAAGTGCACAGGGAAAGCCGGAGGAGGTGTGCACCCCTACCTGGCCTGATCTGAAACAATGATGTCAGACCACAGAGGGGTGTACAAATGCAGGTGCATGGCAGGAGCGAGGATAAGTATGCTTAGTGACGTGGGAAATAAACTGGTGCAGCCTCCGGTTTTTGAATACAAGAAACATTGCTCTAAATAAAAGGACATCGAATGGGCCAGATGGTAATGGGCAGGGAAGAAACATCTTGGACCAAGTTTCCTGCCTGAAAAGCTAGAACCACCCTGACAGAGGAAGACATTATTTAGTAGACTGATGCTGGCTGGGGCCAGGAGGCTGGGCTTTCAGGCTGTCCCCATGCCAGTTGGTGATCTTAGGCCACTTTGCTTCCCAGGCTTAACTGTCCTTCCTCAACTGTCCTTCGAGGCTAGTTGGGCCAGATGGTTTCAGATCTATGTCTGCAAGATTCCTCTGCACTCATCCACCCAGGCAGGGCCTGCAGACTGCCCAGACCGGTTTCTTCCCTGCACACCACAAAACGCACTGGCCTCCCCTTTTCTGGGAAACGGATCCACTCCGAGCTAGGCTCCCGTTCAAACCCGCTCCCAGAGGTTAAAGGCGAGTTATTAAGGCAGTTGAAGAAATGGGCATTCCTCTCTCTCCTGCTAACGGCAAGGCCACAGAGAGCGGCGGGCCTCGAGCGCTCCCTCCGCCCTCACCACCTTTCTTTGGAGAAGGCCTCGGTCTGCACGAGGTCACCAGGGTGCTCGGCGATGCACGCACCGTTGAGGTCGCCCAGTTTATTGTCGGGCAGGTCCTCGGGCTTGGTGCAGAGCTTCAGGGCGCGGGAGATGAACACGTCCAGGTCAAACTGGGGGCTGGCGCCGCCGTCAACCGGGGCCGGGCGGCCGGGCGGCGAGGCGGACAGGCGGCGCTCGGGGCCGTCGGGGGGCGGGCTGGCGCGCTCGGGGCCGCCCTGCGTGCTGCGGACCCACTGCGCGATCTCCAGGAAGAGGCTGGCCGGCTCCTCCTCGCGCGCCACCGCGTCCGCGGCCACCGCGGCGGAGGGGGGCGCCCCGGCCGCCTGCTTCCAGTGCGACAGGTCCAGGATGAGCTTGGGCTCCGAGTAGTGGTGCGGCTTGTTGTCGCGCCACAGCAGCTTGTCCAGGTAGGACGGCGACCCCACCTTGTAGTCGCAGGAGTGCCCGTAGTCGGCCTCGAAGGCACGCTCCATGGACGAGTGCGACTGCTCCAGGAAGCGCTCGGAGCTGCTGTGCGAGTCCTTGCGCGGGTCCACCTGCACGTCCTCGGCCAGCGACGCCGAGCCCGCGCGCGGGTCGCGCTGCACCTCGCTGGCGTCCTGGCACCGGTCGGGCCGCCACTCCAGGTCCGATGACAGGCTCACAGGGTACCTGCAAGGGCACGAAAGGGGCGGTGAATGATCCCCAACGCCCGGTGGCTTCTCGGAGGGAGCCAAGTCCTCTGGATCCCCTGCTGCCACCCACAGCTTTTCATTCCTTGCCCCCCCCCCCCCTGCCACTTCCCGCCCGGAGGTTGGAGGGTGATAGGGCGAGGCGAAGGTGTGCCATGAGGAGGGCGGAGGTGGAAGGACTCATTCAGCTCAACCCTTTAGGGCAGCTGGGTTTCTTTTGTATTCATTGAACAACCTACTAATACTTATTGAGCACCTACTATGTGCCAGACATTGTTTCAGGCATCACCAGACATAGTAGTGAACAAGAGAAAACAAACAATCCCTCTCCTCCTGGATACATTTCTTTTTAGTGAAGCCACTTCCTTGGTATTCCCCAAACTGTGATGAGGACACACACCAGATTAAAATGCAGGTCCTGTTTTGGAGGCTCCCAGGTGGGGCCTGAGAGTCTGCCTTTCTAACAAGCTCCTAGGTGAGGCTGATGCTACTGGTCCTTGGACCATACATGGAGTAGCTGGGCTCCAGTGTGTGCTTCTCTACCCTGGCTGTAGACTAAACTCATGTAGGAAATAAAAAATAAAATATTGTGCCTATGCCACACCCCCAATTGTGATCGCTGGGTCTAGGGTAGGGTCTTGCATCTGCTTGTTTTTAAGCCCACCCCAGGTGATTCTAAGAGGAAGCCAGGGCTAAGAACGCCTGCCCTAGTGGATTTAGTAGGAAGCCCCCAGCACGCTGCATAGATGCAGGACAGGTGGGGCCAGTGGAGATATTGCAGACATCCTCAGGAGTGGCTCGAGATGCTGCTGTCTGTTGGCTGCCCTGCAGCCCTGGAGAGTGCAGTCTGCCAGCCAAAAGCAAATGGAAGGCAGATGGGAAGGTGGGCAGACCGTCTGCTCTGAATGAGCCCTCTTTGTGCCAGGTGCTCCATGCAGGAGCATAGAAGAGGCAGCAGCCAGCTGACCCTGGACAGGAGGCCTGGTGCTCACACAGGAAACACAAGTAGACGAAGGAGAGCGGGTTTGATTGGGAAAGGCAGGCCACTGGGGCTGGCCCACAGGGGTGCATGGGAGGGCCCGATACTGACCACCCCCCAGTGAGGCTGTTAGCGTGGGCACTGCTCCTACAGGTGAATGCTGCCTTCTCCTTTGAGTGGCCTCAAAACTGCAGGGATGTCTAGGAGGAAGGACCTGTGACGATCCTAGCCCTCGGCTGCTACAGAAATCATCTGTAGTCTTCATAGCAACTCCATGGAGTTTGTATAATCACCAGGGCTTTATAGATGAGGAAACAAGGGTTCCAAACAGTTAAGTTCTGCAGGGACCATGGTCAAAGGTGAGCTGGGCATAGCAGCAGCGGAAGAGTCTTCATTAATCTCTGTTTGCCACCAACTGGTGAAAACAACAAACCAACAGACCAAAAATAGCAACACTGCCTAGGCCCCCCCTCATTGCCTCCTTAATCTAAAACCTATCATCTGTCAAATGCCTGAAAAGGAAAAATTGCTCATCTGTCACTTACATAACTAGCTGTCACTTTCCCACTACAGTGGGACTCCCACTTAGGCCTCCTCGGAGTGCTAGCTAGCTGCTGAGTCCTCGGCTTTTATTTCTAAATGGAGCAGCTACCAGCATTCCCTCCCAGAATTAGCAGAGGGTGATGCCCCCAAATTTAGCTGCCTGATTTAAGAATGCCAAAACAGGAATGGATCTAAGAGCTCATTATGTGCCTAGGCAGAAATTGTAAAAATATATGTATATATATATATTTTTTTTCCTACCCAACTCTGATTCATTAGTAGTGGCTTCCTGGAAAACTATATTGAGAAGGATTTTGAGGCAAAACCCAGTTTAGCAAGAAAGAGTCTGATTAGCAGTGTCTGAATGGATGCATTCAGGAGGGTTCCACGCAAGGCAAGTATTAGCTGTGTGACATGATGCCAATTCCTTAACCACTCTGAGCTGTAGCCTCTTTATCTGTAAATGGGTAATACTAACAATGGAGCCTCCCTTCATAGCACTGCCAAGAAGTGCAAATGATAGGGAACATTGAAAGTGTTTTGTAATGGTAAATTCTGCATTTTTCTTGCTGTGAACATGGGCAAATTCCTCACCTGCTAGAAATCAGGGCCTACAGTAAGTACCCATTAAATGCTTGCCAAATATCATATTGAGCCTGTGTTCAGCACACTAAAGGGCGGTGAGGAAAGCTGGTGGTGACCGTATTGCACAAAGGAAGCCCCCTGACCCATATATGCAGGGCCCAGCTGGACACGTTTGTGGTTTGGTCATTTACTGGGGTGTCTGGAGACAGGAGGGAGAAGGGCAGGATGGTAAGTTGGAAAAAGTGCCCAAATGGACTGTACAACTTGGGAGACAGAGGGAGAGGTCATAGATGACCAGAGGCAAAACAGAAAAGGGGGGACAGCTGAATATGGGCTTTTCTCCCCAGAGCAGGAAGCCACAGGGACTGCACCTGTCCCAGGTGGAGAGCTGGCTCTGGTTGGCAGCCATCAGCAGGATGTCATCAATCTCGTCCTCGATGCGGAAGGGGTGTTGCGAGGTGGGCTCGTCCTCAGGGCACGAGTACGGGCTCATGTAGGGGTGCTGCAGCCCCATCTCGGCGGTCAAGCGATCCATGGGGTTGAAGGTCAGGATCTTCTCCAGGAAGTCAATGGCTGTGGGGAGCAAAGTGGGGCAGGAAGGTCATTGGTCACCCCCTGCCAAGCTGAGAGTGAGACCCCTCAGCCGGCAGCGATCCCTGGTGTTTGCATTTTTCCATTTGCAAAGCAGGTTTTTAGCCAGTTTCTTTCTCACAGTCTTCCCCTCGGTCCAGTGAGAGACAGCGCAGATACTAACTACTCTTCACTGATGAGTGCGGAGAGGCCTGGGGGGTGAGGGTAAAGCTCCCACCAGCAGTTAGAGGAGGTCTGGGGCTAGGGCCTGCTTTGGGGCGGGGGTGGGGGGTGCTTCTCCAGAGACGAGGACTTGGGAGTGGGTACCTTATCGGGCAATGATCCCAGAAAGCTCTACCAGAGGAGGGGGCAGAAGCCAGTGGAGGGGTGCAAATGAGCAGGTTCCTCTTGTGGGTCTCTGGGGTTCTTCAGAGGCAGGTGGGCACCCCTCAGAGCAGTTCCACCTGAGGCTGAGGAAGCTGGTCTCACCACACCTCTCCCCGGTGTCCCGGGATGAGGGCTGCTGGGGGCGAGACTGGGCACGCTCCTGAGGAGGCTCTCAGGCATGGGGCGGGGCTGGAGGCAGTAAAAGGCCTTGGTGAGGAAGGGGGCTGGAGTCTGGGGGGGGGGCAGGGCCCCGACACAGGGCTCCTCCATCTAAATCCAGTGCTTTTCCTATTATAAGCTGCCTCTGAAGATTTGACTAAACCAAACAGGCAGACTAGATATTCAAAATATTTAATGACCAGTCCTCCAGACTACCTGCTGTGCTAGCCGATGCCCCAGTAACCCTTCAGTGGCCAGCTCAAGAGGAGGTTGTGGGCAGCTGGAGCCTGGGAAGGGAGGGGCCCCTTGGGAGCCTTGAGCAGTGGCTGGTCATCAACCAGCATGAAAATATTTCAAGATCTCAGCAGCCAGTGGGGCGTTGTGTGTCCTCGCTGAGCCTCAGACCACACAGGTGCTGCTGTCCTTTCTCTCTGATTAGGGTCGGGGTACCCATCTGCCCTGGGTCATCTCAGGGCAAGGTCTAGCCTGGAGGTTTGTATTACTTCTCAGTGCTGGAGTCTCTGGAGGCTCCACTGAAATCACAGCCTGGCTGATCCCGTTACAGACCACACAGAATCAGAGAACTCAAGCTGAGCTGAAGGCCCTGGCTGCCGCCCCTCTGAGGGGCTCGAGATCTCTTTGCAGGAGAATTCATCAATGATTCAGGAAATCCATGGATGCGGAAGGTCACTGGCCTCCCAGGAGGACATAAGGCTGCTCCGTAAGTCTAGAATGAAAGAGGAGTTCAGCAGCCATCACTCCGATCGCCCCCTAAACACTCTGGCACTCGGGGTATTAAGGGGCCCAGGGTTGCAGACCTGGAAGAGGCTCAGCCTCATAGGTCCTGGGTCTCAGAAGAACTGGCTGTTCCACTCCCCAGCACTGCCACTGCCCAGCTTGAAACCAGGGCAAGGCTTTCCTGCTGTCGGCCTTGGCACCTCTCTCAGCCTCACCCAGGATACTGGGCGTTTTGAAAAGGAAATGAGAGTTAAGGCTCTAAACGTGGGAAGGCATCATCATCATTATTACAAAGAACCATTAAAAAAAAAAAGACCCAGCCAACACAAAAGGCCACCTGCACTGACTTTCCCAAGGATGTGAGTCTCCTCTTTCCTCTCCCCGACAGCTGCACTGACACTTCCGGAAGCCCACAAGGTTAGAAAGTTCTTCCTTACACGAGTCCTATATCTGCCCTCTTTCACTTCCACCCCAGGGCCCAGCTTTGCCCTCTGCGGTCTCTCCTGAGTCAGCCTGACCTCGCTGCCCCAGGAGGCCCCTTCTCCTGCTTCCGGGCGGCAGCTGTGTCTTC
Organism: Myrmecophaga tridactyla; assembly: GCA_004026745.1. NCBI lineage: Eukaryota > Metazoa > Chordata > Mammalia > Pilosa > Myrmecophagidae > Myrmecophaga > Myrmecophaga tridactyla. The sequence goes on along the minus strand of PVIY010007573.1, from coordinate 2,646 downwards.
CGCAAGCCCCCGTCTTCCAGGGCTGGCCCATAAGGACCTCCTGCAAGAGCCTATTCCCTTTCTTCCCCCGACCGACTGGGTGTGGGCACCCAGGGTGGCCCCCAAGGCCGTAGGGGCTGATGCTCTGACGTCCTGGGTCCCGGAATGACTGCCCGAGGCAGAGCCACTTGCCCTCCCCTGCTCCCTGCATCCCCCACTCCGGGCTTGATGTGAGAGGTGAATATGCTGCAGTGGGCTGAGCCGCTGAGATTTTAGAGTCTTTTTGCTATAGTCTTGGCTTTACCTTTACTTATAAGCCACCCACACCCTTCCCCAAACTCCTTTCCTCTGGGCTCCTTTCTGTGGTCTCAGGGCTTATAACTCTCATCCTGTATCTGCAGCGTGACAGCTGTTTTGGCTGCCCAGGGATCCTGTCACCCAGACTGAGCCTCCTGGGCCTCTGTGAGCTACAGTGAGATGGATCCTGCAGCTACTTCCCAGGCCTGCGGGGCCTCGAATGCATGGCAGAGCGAGCGAGGCCCCCGAGGTGACGCCTTTCTCCACCTGTGTTTCCCTTCATTCATGCCTCATGATCCTGCAGTCAAAGGCCGATTGGGGTGACTTTTCAAGGCCAGAGAGAATTGTGGTTGAAATGGCATATCAGGAGGATAAAGCAAGCCTGGCTTTAGTGAACATCTGTTCAGCTACAGGATTGAGTCCAAACTCATCAGCTGAGCATTTAAAGCCCTGCAGCCTCTCGGCCCTTCTCCTCTCTCCAGCTGCACTACCACCCACTGGCTCTCCCTGGAGATCCACGGACTGTGCCAGGCTCATCCTCACCAGCCTTCAGGGCTCAGCCCCAGCCCTTCCTCCTCCATGTCGGCTTCTCTGACCTCTCAGCATTTCAGGGCTGTCTCCCCTGCCCCCATCTCCTCACCTTCTCAAATGCTTAACAATCTCAGTAGCCCCATAGGATATGTCCTTTAATATTTCACATTTACCTCGAATGGGTAGTCCCTGTCTTCCGGCTCAGACCAACCCTCATGTGTCTCCGACTGTCTAGCCTTAGCACAGTTCACTATCTGTGGCTGGTTAATAAACACTGGCTGATGCTGGTGATGAGTGAGCAGCTTTACCTCCTATTAGGTACCCATTCTGATTTTCTGAGGCAATGCCCAACACTCTCAGAACCAAAATGCCACGGGGGCTGCTGTGTCTGTGGTTGCTCAGGGGAGGGTGTGGGTGACACATCCCTGACCCAGAACATGAGACGTGAACACAGCTCTTTGTCACGTGCTGGAATTTCTATAGCGGCCTAGGAATCAAAGTAAACACGGATAGGCTGAGCCTTAGCTTTGCAGTGAATCAAATACTCCCCACTGGCCTGACGGGAAAACTGAGGCAGTTTACTGATTGAATTGGAATCGTGGCCAAAGGCATTCTTAGTCCAAGTTCTCAGTTTCCTGAGAAGAGAGGCATGTGGCAGAGGCTGCTCATTTGTATCCCAGTGTCTGCTCTCTTCTTTCACAAGAATGGGATTTTTAGCAGGACACAAGGTACCATGGAATAAGGATCCTTTCCACAGCCTCCACTGCAGCTGGCTGGGGGCCGCGCGACCAGGCCTCGCCACTAGGGCCCGGCCGAAGGGCAATGCGCTAAGATGGCAGAGCGACAAGACAGAATTGGCTTGGGTTCCTCGGAGACCGTGTGGACCAGACCCACCATACTGGCCCAGACCGTCGACCTTTGGCCTACTACATGAGAGAGAAATAAACTTAACTTCTCTTTCCTGACAGAAGAAATAAATCTTATTTAAACCATTGAGAATTGGGGTGTCTCTTATAAGTGGCCAAAGTTACGTCCTACCTAACCCAGGGTGGCCTAAGGAAGCTTCTGGCAGGCATGGGGCCCAATGATAATAGTAACATCTAAGATCCTATTAGATCCTACACCAAAGGCTTTACAGATTCTATTTTACTTAATTCCCACAACCATCCTATGTGGCAAGTACTATTATACCCATTTTATAGTTAAGGAAACAAATTCAGAGAGGTTAAGCAACTTGCCCAAGACCACACAGCTAGTGGATCTGGGAACTGAACTGGATCTCTCTCAAGCTGGCAAAGCTCATGTTCTTTGCACCATGCTCTGCTTCTAAGGGGGAAAATGTAAGGGAAGATGGATGAAGAGAGGGAAGAAGGCAAGAGAGAAAGAGAAGGAAAGGGGAGCAAAAACAGGGGTCGGACTAGGGAGGGTCACCAATGATTGCCTTGAGGCTTGCCTAATGGCCAGGGCAAATGCCCTAGTTCAGAAGAGCCCCACCTTCCAAACCCAGGCTTTTCCCTTCGGGAAGGAGACCTGCCTGTCCTCACCCCCAAGATGGAGCCAGGGCTCGGCTTCCCAGGGTGTCTGGCCTGTCGGGCTCAGGTACCTTCGCTATTCACTTCGGGGAGCAGCTTGCGCAGCGGCCTCTTCACCTCCCACGTGCTGCTGACAAAGGAAGGCATCACCTTGAGCAGCTCCTCCTTGTCTTCCTCCCGGATCACGGGGATGGTCTCCAGGATGAGCTGCATCTGCTCCAGCTCGTGAGCCCCTGCGGAGGCAAACAGCGGTGGTTAAGTGTGCTGCCCACGTGACAGGGGTGTGCAGAAGCCCGAGGAGCCACTC